>JAHWFO010042544.1:1031219-1191380 GCA_023313115.1 Rhysida immarginata | reverse complement strand
TGTGTGTGTGTGTGTGTGTGTGTGTGTGTGTGTGTGTGTGTGTGTGTTTTGTGAGGGCCGTGCCTCGGGGAGCGTGTTCCGAGCAGCTCTTAACCACTGGGAGAAGTAAAGGTGAAATATCAGGCAGATTTGTAATTGAAACATTCCTCGCAGCAGCCACTCAAAACGATGCTCGTCTCCCGTGATAATAACGAGAGCGCGGGGAGGCCTCGTTCCACGCACTTAGCCATCGCCATTCGCCATCTGCTTTCCATTTGACGAACGAGTCGCCGTTAAGATTTGAACCCACCACTCCCTCTACCTTCATTACAACACCCCACCCACCCAACTCCTTTACCTGCCTACTCACCTACTTTACCCACCTCTCCTCGCAAATTTTTTCCTTCCCGTTTCTTCTATTAGCAATTTAAAAGAAAAAAAAGGAGCAGAGGAAGGAAAAAAAAGGAGCTGCCATCCAAAGTGAGCTGCCTCTCCAGCCGATAAATATAATTAAAGCCCATAATGATAAGAATGAAGGGGAAATGCGCAAAACGTCGCCATGAAATTCGCAACTCATTTCAGGAAAACCGCACGAAACGCCGAAATGAACTCGTCCTAATTAAGAGATTAATTTTTAGAAAACACTTCCTTTATTAAATACGGCCCACTGGTTAATCTTAACGAGCATTTGGCGCTAATGCTATTTTATTCAAATTCAGCCAGTCGTCAAATGACAGCGATCCATTCATTTGGGTTCTAACGCTAAAAAATTTTAAATATTCATTTACATTACTTTAAGTGCTCAAATAGAATTTAGCAAGCTGCTTCTATTCTTTGACAACCTGAACGCAAGAGAATCAAATTTCTCGATCCAAAATTGGGGGAGGGGGAATTGTCGTAATCACTATGGCTTCCAAATCGATTTCGAACTACTTCATACCCTATTTTAAGTTTACCATTAAAACTTATAACTTAATCTCAACTAAGAATTAAGCCGTGCCCGGAAAGTAAATCGACAAAATTTAAAATTTTTACAGCAATAAAATTATATAGAAATTCTATACCTTGCTAGAGAGCAGAATGTGAAGCATTCTCCATGCGCTCTTTATAACCGACTTTCCAAGGGTTTTCGCATCCTTTTGCCGATCCTGATCCAGTTATTTTGCAAAGATTTTATTGTTTGGGACTCCTTTATTTTGGTAGAATACTCAATTTTACGTAATGACCAGAATTTTTCAAATCCGCTAGTTTGTGGGATATTTGGAGCATTGTTCTTCCTATGCACATAATCTAGGTGTATAGAATACAGGTTGCTTTCGGGCGTCATAGGCGCTTGCTAAGTAGGGTCAGAAGAGAATTTCATCAAACTCATAGTGACAAAGGATGAAAGGAATCCACATTTTCTGGCCCCTTTTGCTTAAAATGGTAGAGAGAACGTTCCATCCTGGTTCATGGCTTGCCAAATTAAGTATTTTTAAGAAAATTTAGTATGGGAATCGAACTGTTGGACATAAGTAAGTTGGGAAAAATTCATAATGTGGTAACAACGCCTTCCTGGCACTTTTGCTGGACCATAAGAATCGTACGTCTCATCATCAATGACCAACACTTTTTTCTTCTTTTTTTTTTTGGTAGAGATTGCAAAGACATGTTTTCGAACGTTGCTCTTGGGATCCCGTGTACTTAGGGCGGCTCTCTTAATCTGGCTGGAATGCCTAACTCATGGACTAAGTTCTGAGGCTGCACGACGAAGGCTCAAGTTCGGGTTCTTGGCAAAAACACTCCGAACTCTGGCGACATGGTTCTCTGACGATTTTACGGGAGGCCGTCCAGGTAGTGTTCTTGTCATTTGCACTTCCTGAAGCTTCACCGCTCCTGCTTATTATATGTCTCATTCTGCCTTACAAAATGTTTTACAGCTTTCTTCTTATCGCCTTTGCAGTAGCCGTTCCCAGTTTATAGGATTGGAAACCCCCTTTTGCTAAGAATTCAATTTCATAGCGTCCCGTTTTCCTGGAAAACTACTTCTGCTTGCAGATCTATTAGGAGGAGTGCACTTGCACGTGGCCACATATTATTGTTCAACAATGAAATTTTAAACGATTATACAGTGATGTATATCAATTAAATTAAAATAATTGTGGTAATTTTTATTTAAGAAATACGCCAAACCAAATTTTCCTAAGATACAAAGAACACATAGGATACCCTAAAATTCAACAACAAGAAAACTAAGTTGGTAGTCCACCAAGCAGATCAAACTAATAGGTGTGAAAAAATTTAATCAGCAATGAAAGATCTTACGGAAGACTCGGGATCTTAAACTAGACGTACTAGAAAACATAAATGGGTAACAAAAACTGATCTCTTACGCGGTTATGACTCTACTGAAATTTGAAGATATTATTGTAGAGGTGTGAACAGGGGAGCCGGCGGCCGATTACGGACAAAGTTGTTTATTATTGGCTGTTGATATGGGGCTGATAAGAGTTCCCTTTTCCTGATTTCCTGCAACAAGTGCTCGGATAGTGGCAAATGAATTTCTTATCTCTTAGTTCACAGTGCAAAAGATGATAACGGTATTTCTGGAGTGTCTGTATGGCACAATATTCAAAGCTCCAAGATGCGAATAAACGAGCTGATTTTATTTACCGAGGATGGCTGTTGATGAAAATTCTGGGGACAGATGAGGGGTGAACACGCAGAAATGTTGTATACGACAGTCATTGCATTCCGATGACGTGACTGTATGGGATGGATTCACCGGTGATTTCCTACTGGATCCATTTTTTCTTTGAGGAGGTGACACCTGTAAGATGTTCCGTTATGAGTGTACCTTGCTATCAACTCTTGCGTCGCAAGAACGAGGATGTTTACAGAGCCTTATAACCATTTATATATTACTTAGTTTTCAAGCCCGCTTATCCGTTATGGTCACGGAAGCAGCAGCCCTGTGGAAGACCTCCAGCGCTCGCGATTTTCCGATTTTCCGCTCGCGATCAGGCGCATGCTCTCAACGATAATATCCAAGCGAGTCGAACCCTGATTCTCCATTTAATCTAGCCACCCGGTCCTAGGGCGACCTCTTGGTTTCTTATCCACTGGCTTGGAAAGTTGCAACTGCTTAGGAAGACCATTTACAGGCATCCACATCAGGTGGCCGTTCCAGGGCAACTGAGCCCTCTCAATGAAGAGAAATAGCGGCTCAACAACTAAAGACTCCTTTATTAAGCTACTGTGCATTCTATATAGTAACGTAGCATCTGCCACACATTCAGGAATCTCATTTTGGCCGTTTGCACCCGAAATGAATGGGGACAAGATTTGAAAACAGAGAGCTTGGCTTTGTTTCATAGCTCACGTTTCGTTACTGACAGCTTGCTGCATCGATCCAAGCATTTAATTCTGTCCTGTCGCCCATCACTCATAATTGCAGTCTCGAGATACTTGGCCTTCTCTACCTAAGTCAATGGGGTTCTCCTAACATGGAGAGCGCACTGAGCAGGCTGTCTTGAAAGTATCAAAACCTCAGACTTAGCAACTCTTCACACCACCTGTATATCAGTTTTAGATTTTTAGAAATCCATTTCAGTGAATTCGGCTAAGTCACCAAAATCTGCCACTTAAGGACACTGTTCAGATTTCTATTCTAAATATTACAATCAAATTATATTCATAAATCGAACATTTAAAAGTTCATCGACATTTTGAGCAATTGAGCAATGTCAAAAGATGTTCAGAAATTTTAGGAAAGATGTAAATTTGCCCGTTGATTTACACATTTTAATCGGAAAGCCCAAAAGAGCCACCGCAAGACTGCTTTCCCTCAGAGTTGGCGCCCGGATTGCATCGGTCAGCAAGAGCACGTGCGCAAGGAAAAGGTGATCGAGAAAGATTTGCAGGTGAAATCGACTTGAGGCGGAATCACGGAGCAGATAGTGAACGTGGGGATGATACGGGGGAGTGGTGGGGGTATAGGATTTCCGAGGAGAGTCGTTTTGCGAGCCCAGGAAAGAGATCGAGGATTCGCTTCCGAGCTCGGTCGCCAGATAAGGAGGCCAAGGCGGCCCCGAGACCAACTCCGCCCATCATCGAAATCCGGCACCGAAAGTGGACGACGCGAAATCGTCTTAAAATCAACTAAAGGGACATCGTCCAAGTATCAGTCCATTTCCACTCCTACAATCCTACTTCTTTCATTCTAAAGGTCAAACGGGCATTTCGAATGAATTTAAACGAATCTTTATTCCAAGCAGAATGTTCAGAAAAAAAAATTTAATTTCCAGTTTCTGCGATACTGGAGCCAATATTAAACTATTCGCATTCTAGAAATTCCACCACCTTTAATGGATGTGCCCTATCTTCATTTAACGCTCTCATTATTACCTTTCTTTAATGTTAAATCAAATCAATATATACAGGGCTCGTAAAGCCTTTACCATTAGCTTATATTGTGCTTAATTACTTTAATTATGAATTATTCATTTCATCGGGTATGCAATTAAAATCTTCTTTGCTAATATTTAGACGGAAAATTGTTCATTAAAATTAAACTCCTTTTAAACTTTCTCTTTTAAATTGCCTAATAAATGCGGCTTAATACCGAACTTTAATAATATTATAAAATCATGACGTTAACGAGCCATTCCTTATTTATCACATTAAATAATAATGGGATCGATTTCTACACTTATTGGTGTTTACATACAAATTATAAAAACCACAAAACTGATTTTATTAAATAAATAAAGTTAAAGAAGATAAATAGAGTAAAGTGGTAAATTAAATTCACCAATTAGCATACCATATATGTAAATCACAAATTATGAACGGTTGTCATGTTTTCAAAAGATGTAATATACAAGAGGTTGATTCAATTAATGTGAACGAAATTGGAATGCACGTGGTTCTCGTGATTGTTGTCGCGAGTCCAAATTATTGTAGTCACTGAAGCAATGTGAGGAACAAATTCCTTCTTTAGTTTTAGGCTTTGGAGAAACAATGCTACCACGAACCACCTCTAGAGGGCAAACTCCACGTACAAACTTTGAGGGGAAGTAGAGAATATTTTCACATAGGAAAGCATCACCGGAAACGGATAGGTCGCCTGTAAGCCAGCGCACTAGATCGGCACCTGGGACTTCCTCGTTAAGGCTTGCGAAGTCGTACGGATAACATGCATCGTTATACGAACGCCGAATTAATTTCAAGCAAGGTATGATTTCTCGGTTATACTCCCTTCTCAATTATGTCCTATTGTTACTGTACTACATACTGAAACACTCATCTTTATGCTATGGTGTTTCTTTCTGGGGATCCACTACTATGTACAATCTTACTCGGATACTTAAGCTTCAAAAATGATTTTTACGAGATCTGTTAAAAGTACGTAAGTCTCATTCAGTCTCTCAATATTTTCACATCTTAGGGTATTTTAACTATTACTCCGCGGTGCCAACCTATAATACTATATGGTTAACCGAGGTCTAGTGGGAACTTTTTCCACCAAAAAGTACCATTTTCACGAACACACCTGAACTTTGGGGAAAACTGCCAAGGGAGCCTGTTCCTATAAGTGATTAGAATAATTTGAAGAATTTTTATACTTATTGGGTATACTATAGGATTACTGTAGCAAAAAGAATTTTTTGGACACTGTAAGGTCGGTCTCAGTTTCTGTGTATTGCGATAGAAACAAAGTAAATTTTCTGGGATAGTTTTGCATGAGCACTACTATGAAAAAATTTGTTTTCAAAACTTTGCAGTGGTTTCCGAGATAACTGAACCCTAATTTGCATAGATATCAAATCCTGTCACATCCGAGAGATTGGTCAGAGAGATTTCGAGTAACTTTTATTACAGTCTACATTTAATATTCTGTAAAATTGCCAACTTTCGTATTAGTATGACTTATTCTGCCCTTTCAGGATCAATTTGAATTTTGGTCACTTTCTGAGAAATTGCATTTTCATTAAGCATTGCCGGGGCTTTAAGATCCTGAATATTTGTAGCAAAGTAATTTGCTCTAATTATTAACAATGACAAATGGGTTATTTTTTAAATTTAAGCCATTTTTGGCAAAAAATATTTCATTTTAATCAAAATGTATCCCCACTTTTCTACATAGTCGCTATGCAAGGAAAGGACTAGTTTATAAAAAATGCCTAAAGGGCAATGAAAAAAAGTTTATAATATGAAAAAAGTATGCAAGCATGGAAAAGGAGAAGACAAGTAGCACTCTAATATGACGTTTTATTGTACAGGTTCAAGGGGTTTAAAATGGGGGTCGATGATATGAAAAAACAGTACAGAACAGAACAAACTTCTGCCAGGTAGAGTGCTGCTTGTCTTCTCCTTTTCCATGCTTGGGTACTTTTTCCATGGAAAAACTAAAACAAGTTTCATATTATAAACTTTTTACATTGCCCTTTAGGGCATTTTTTATAAACTAGTATTCAATCATGCTTGTTTACACAGGGTGTTTCATAATTGGTGTCCCGTCTTTAGGTCCAAATAACGGCTCAAGGGGAACGGGTGGGGGGAAAATGAATATTGATTATTTGGTTTTGATGTCCACTAATTCCGAATAAGAACATTTCGCGTCCCTGGTGGTGAAGGGGTAAATTTTGAAAATTTTAATTTTGTAGGGGTAGAGGTTAGACCCATGTGTTATTTAGAAAGTTGTAGAGCATCATGTAGAATGTGAGTTTAGCAAAAAATCCGGTGAAAAAATCTCATGCCCTGCCCCCTTTATCGAGTGGGTAAAGTGAAAAGTATGGCTAGCCGATGTGGAAAAAAACATACTTATTAGAAAACAGTAGGGCCTACATTTAGAAAATTAATGAGAATGAATGAAAAAAATTAGGGCCCATCAACGATATGACATGAGTAGATCGCTTATGTGGCCGCCATCTTTGGGGCAATTTGAAGGCGGCGAAAAGTGGAACTAATTTGTTGGTGTAGGCGCCATTACTGTGGTTGGCAGAACAACAACATCGCCAGCCAAAGTGCCATTACTATATATCCGCTTTGTCGCCAGCTGAGAAAGCACCAACCTCGTGCTTGTAGTCTGAAATTTCTTAGGTGACCTCTCCCAAATTTAGATGCTTTTTGAATTTCATAAATAATTTCATAAATACCTCTAAACAATCATTCTGGTATCACTAAAACGACGGTAACATGGTTGAATATCGACATCTTTTGTGTATCAACCAACTACGATATAAAAGATGACCAGGATTTTTACATGAGAAAAACATTTTAAGACGCAGAAAGATAAAAACACACCTGTGAAAGGTCAGTGGTGAACCTTTAATCTATCTATTACTACAATTTAAAGCTGGACAAGAAATCGGCACTGAGTGTATTGAGTTTTACTGTGTTTGTCTACGCAAACCTCAAACGTAAACATACGATGAAGGCCATTTTTTGCCAATGGCCGACAGGCTTTCAAATGGGGACGCGTTGGTGGCGCTGAAAGCAGCTCATGAGCGATCTACTCATTTCATATCGTTAGGGCCCATTAGCTTTTACGGGTAACGACTCATTCATTCGCATTCATTTTCAAATGTACTGTTTTCTAATAAGTAATAAAGTTCTAATAAGTTTCTAATGAGTTTTCTGTTTTTGTCCACATCTTTACCCACTCGATAAACCTTTTTTTTTTTTTTTGTCCGTTTTTGTCCATACCTTTCACTTTACCCACTCGATAAACGGGCAGGGCATGAGATTTTTCACCGGGTTTTTTGCAAAACCCACATTTTACATGATGCTCTGTAACTTTCTAAATAACACATGGGGTCTAACCCCTACCCCTACAAAATTAAAATTTTCAAAATTTACCCTTTCAGCCCCAGGGACGCGAAATGGTTTTATTCTGAATTAGGGGACATTAATAATCAATAATCATCAATATAAGCAAATTTGTGAAATAATTCTTCTATTCCATCTTATTTCACACAGACAGTCCGCCTGCGAGCGCCGCCATTTTGAAAACAGCACTCAGGCCTTTATCTAGTGGGCTGTGTTTTCTTTTGTTAGAAGTAATTATTTGAGGAGATGTGTTTCATACAGGGTGATTCAGTCAATTTCTGACCATTTTACTCGAATGGCGTGCATTAGGGATAAACAATTGAAAGAATATGAGCGCCATATCGAATTCCTAAATAGTTGGAGTTTGTATTGTTGCAACGGCGCTGCATGAAAATCGTATTGTTGAAAAATGGCGCCCGCTTTATCAACAGAGCAGAAATGCAAGGTTGTCGAATGGTATTTCGAGACAAAATCACCTGTAACGGTGCAAAGAAAGTTCCGGAAGGAGTATAAGTGTCGAGACGCACCAGGCAGGCAAGCAATCATGGATTTTGTCAAGCAATTTCGTGCCACTGGATGTGTTAAAGGCAAGAAAAAAGGAGGGAGCGAAGCTCGTGTTCGAACGGCCGAACTTGTCGAAAATGTTCGCACTAGGTTGGTCGATTCCCCTACCAAAAAAATCTGTTCGCCGCCTATCCATTGAAGAAGGGCTGTCGTATACCACGACGTGGCGAATTTTGAGAAAGAATTTACACCTGTTCCCGTATAAGATCCATGTTTATCAGGAGTTAACAGACACTGGAAGACAGAAGCGACAACAATTTGCGATGGAGTTTGGAGCAGAAATGGAAGCCAATCAGGACATTGTGGACAACCTGTGGGTGTCAGATGAGGCCTTCTTCCATATATCAGGTGACGTTAATAAACACAACGTCCGTTTTTGGGGTTCACAGCACCCTCATGAGATCCATAACTCACCTCTTCATCCACGAAAGGTTATGGCTTGGGGCGCGATTTCCAAAAGAGGCATCATTGGTCCGTTCTTTTTTGAGGGCACCGTAACGTCACAGGCTTACCTTAACATGTTGAAAACCTTCTTCATCCCCGAGCTGCGAAGGAGGCGTATACCGCTTCGACATCAATGGTTTCAACAGGATGGGGCTAGGCCTCACACCACTAATGAAGTGCTAGACTTTCTCAATCAGAAATTCGGAAATCGTGTCATTTCAAACAGGTTTCCAGATCGATTCGGGGGTGCCTTTCTTTGGCCCCTACGAGTCCTAACTTAAATCCATGTGATTTTTATCTCTGGGGGTTCCTTAAAGACAGTGTGTTCACTACAGCACCAAGAACCCTAGACCAGCTGCGACAAAGCATCGTCGACTGCTGCACCCTTGTGGATGCAGAAATCCTGGATAGAGTTATGAACAACTTCACCATTCGGCTGCGAGCAGTTCAAAACGTTCGTGGTGGCCTCATTGAGCATATCATCAAGACTTTCCACGGGAATAAAAACTCCGAACTGCCTAAAATATCATACTGAAATGCTAAGTTTGTAAACATTAATGGGTCAATAAATCATAGTACTGAAATGGTCAGAAATTGACTGAATCACCCTGTATATCGGTATTAAACGATGGTCTTTGCTTCCCGAATTGGTTCGTTCTTCACCAACAAGTAGTACATTCAAAAAAAGTTTAAAAACTTTTATGTTAACAACTAATCTTTCTCCTTAAAGGGCAAATGAAGTTGATTTCATATAGTTTTGAATACCTTCCTGATACTAAATATCAATTTTATTTTTTCCCTGTCATCTATCTTCTATATAAATAAAAAGGCAATGTTCGTATATGTGTGCCCTATAGACGCAAAAAGTACTCGACCGATTTCGCTGAAAATTTCACAGTTTGTTCTTATTAGTCCCGAGAGTGTTTAGAGAGTGGTTTAAATGAAATCCGATAGATAGCACTGTTGTTTTTGCATTTAGTATGAAATAGACTTGGTATAAGTTTGTTTGCTTGCGAACAATCAACCTGTCGTGTTTGCTACAACAATCGGTTTGCATGTTGCGCCAACAATGATGGATGAAATTAATTGCCGACGATGAAGACAGACTCCGGCACGGAAAAGTCACCTGACCATCTTTTTCGTCTTCTACGATGCTTGCCTTAATGATTCACGTTTTAAGGGGGATAATTATAAAAAGCATTAAATAAACAAATCTATAAAAATAAAAGGCAATATTCATGTGTGTGCGCCCTACAGACTCAAAAACAACTCGACCGATTTTGCTGAAAATTTCACAGTTTGTTCTTATTAGCGCTTAGAGTGTTTAGAGAGTGGTTTGAATGAAATTTGACAGATAGATTAGGTTAGATTAGATTAGCAGAGTTCTCCTCAGAACCTTTTAAAGGGGCGAGCCGCCCGGCTGATTTTGGTGCCCGCCCGGCTGAATACACGAAAAGCTGCACACAACTGCCATAATTATTTGGACACACAACTGGACATAATTTTTTGATTTGGTTTTAACTATTGTTCCCCAGGCTAATTTATCTTTCCACACACCTGATAAAATTTTCTGGGCAGAAAACAATGGGTTAGATTCAATAACAAACTTCAATTGCTTTTATTTAATTCATATACAGGGTGGCTATAATTAAAGTTCCAAACTTCTGCGCGAGTTGTAGACCGCGTTATTGCACGGATAGTGATGAAAGTTTGTGTACATGCTATGCAGAGCATGGGGAAGAGAATTTCAATGGAAAATTTTTTAGTGCATACGGTTGCCACCATGGTTAAAAGTGGTGACGTAATCAAAAGCGCAATGCATCTGTGAACAACCAACTTTGGCTTTCACTGCAGGCAAGGTTCATACGCCTCCATGATAAGCACGAGCCTTTAAGGTTCCCCACAGCCAGACGTCACATGGATTAAGGTCTGATGGACGGGCAGGCCACGTATCTGGAAAATGTCTCGACAGAACACGTTCATCAGCGAAGTGGGTACGAAGAACTTCCTTTCCTGCGCGACCCAGATGTGGTGCTGCACATCTTGAATGGAGACTGTTATCTGTAAACACTCGCTTTCCTGCAATGCATTGGTTGTTTGTTCAGTAGGTTGTTCACTGATTCATCAACGCCGAGCCGAAACTGCTGAAGCTAATTAATCAAGTTTTGACTGTAGGTTTTTTTATGACGTAAGCACTCACTATGAAAGGACTTTACGAAATTCATCCCATAAGGGGGTAAAACAGGGGATGTAAATTTGTAATCTAAATATCTATATACAGGATGTAACAAAAAGACCGGGACTCTGGAATATCTGGAGAAATACACATCGGATCGAAAAACAACCAAACAAAAAAAAACCTACATGTTTAATATTTTTTAAAGCTAACCAATGATACCAAATCCGACCCTCTACCCCACCCTTTGAGAGTGAGGGCGGGGGAAACATTAAAATATTAAATAGGAGCCCCTGTTTTAATGGTATTTTGAGATTGTATCCAACATTTGAGAAATGTTTTATTCCTGGTGTTTTTTCAATTGATCCAACCGTTTGGGAGATACAGTCATGAATGTGTGGAACTTTTAAAGTTTTGAACCTAATTTTTTCGATGAAGACAAAGAGAGGGTGGGCTTAGAGACATTCCTATTCTACTTTTTGATGATCTTTAAGAATCCGAAGTCAGAATTTAAAAAGTCCAAAATTTTTAATACATTTTAAATATAGGGGGTGGGGGTGGGGGCAAAATTTGGTAATCATTGGATAGCTTTTTGGAAAATATTAAACACGTTTTTTTTGTTTTTTCAATCCAATGTGTATTTCTCCAGATATTCCACTGTCCCGATCTTTTTGTTATACCCTGTATATGAAATAGGCTTGGTTTATGTTCGTTTGCTTGCATTTGCAAACAATCAACCGGTTCTGTTTGAGTTAACAATCGGTTGGTCGTGTTTGTATGTCGCGTCGAGAATGGTTGATGAAGTTAAAGCTTGCACCAAAAAGTCACCTGAGCATCTTTTTCGTCGGCTATGGTGCTAGCCTTAATGATTCACGTTTTCAGGGCGATAATTATAAATACTATTATAATTATAAATAGTATTTATAAAAAAGGCAAATCTATGTAAATAAAAGAAATGTTTGTACACTGATTGGAAGAAAGTAATTGGACATCCATCCACCCGGCAAAAAATGGACCTTTCCGCTACCACACGTTTCACTACTGTATGGAAATGCAAAGATAGTCATCAGTCAACACCATTGACTCTAACTGAAGCATCATGCCGCGACAGGCGAAGCTGACGGAGTTCGAAAAAGGTGTCCTGGTTGGAATGTACGAGAGATTGCCAGCAGCCGGAACCACCCGAAATCAACAGTGGCGTATGTGCTGAAGAAGTACAGGACCAATGGACATTGTACGAATGCACCAAGGCCTGGTCGTCCACCCGCATTGACCGACAAGGACCGTCGGGTGCTGCAGCGGGAGATACGGAAGAACCGACGTTCGACGATGACCATCATCGTCGGGGAATTCCAGCAGGCATCTGGATGTCACGTATCCACCAAGACCCTCCGAAAGGAGGCCCACATGCTTTGCTGTCACGGCAGAGCAGCAGCCCACAAGCCGCTAGTCACACCGGCGAACAAAACGAACAGACTGCAATGGGCCAGTGAACGCAAAGATTGGACTGGAAACGTGTTCTCTGGAGCGAGGAATCCCGCTTCACATTGTTTCGATCGGATGGCAGAGTTTGCGTGTGGCGATTACCTGGAGAACGGTTCCTTCCTGAGTGTATCATCCCAACAGTGAAATTCGGCGGAGGAGGAATTATGGTGTGGGGCTGTTTTTCGTGGTATGGCGTAGGCCCGGTAGTGAAGGTGGAAGGCACCATGAGGGCTACGGACTACACTACCATCCTGGACAATTCCGTTCTCCCAACCCTTAGGCAAACCTACGGTCTAGAGCCATGCCTGTACCAAGACGACAATGCCAGGCCTCATGTTGCAGCTCATACCCTGCAATGGTATGCCGATAATAATGTTGAACGCAAGCAGTGGCCAGCCCAGAGCCCCGACCTGAATCCCATCGAACATCTGTGGGATGAAGTCGAGCGTCGGTTGAGGGGTAAAGAAAACCCAGTAAAACATTACCTGGACTGTGGACGGCTGTACGGGACATTTGGCGGGAGATTCCTGTGGGGGTCGTAAGTACTCTTGTGGAAAGCATGCCCCGGAGAGTGGCCGCCGTGATTGCAGCCAGAGGGGGGCCGACAGTATATTAGCTGTTATCAATAAAAGCAAATAAACGCACTGTGCGAGGTGTCCAATTACTTTCTTCCAATCAGTGTATGTGTGTGTCTGTGCATTCTATCAGTGAATGGACATTGCATTTTAATGAAGAAAAAGATGTCTTTGCTATCTATAGATTATGCAAAACAATTTTCGTATATTCGGAGTGACCATCCAGCAGAGTGTGCCCTCACCGTATGTGCACATTCGGGTTGTAAAGTTGGACAACGATACAGCAATTTAAAATACAGCTAGCGCCCTTTCTCGGTATTAAAAATAAATTTAGTGCTATAGAAAGTAATTTGTTACAATCATCGCTCAGCTGAAACCCCTGAAGCTAATTAGAATACCCTTCTCAAGGGGTAAATTTCCAATAATCGTGAAACACGTCTTTCTTAGTTTCTTACCAAAGTGCCATATACCAATTTTCATAAATTTAATCAAGGATTAACTTAAAAAATGACGGAATTTCATATAAACTTACTTTTCCTATTTTTACCCCTTACGAGATGAATTTCGTAAAATCCTTTATTAGCGAGTCTCTGCATTATAAAATAAAACTACAGACCAAATTTCATATTAATAGCTTCAGCGATTTTGACTCGGCGATGATGATTCTGTCAATCGATCAGAACATGCTATTTTATATTTTTAGATTTAGCAATGGGAATCAGTGCTATCAACTTCCGAAATTTGCTATCAACTTCCGCGAGGTCGTCAGATGCTGCTTCTAAAGACTATTATGTTTCTAGTCTACTCAAAAGGGCCTTGGGAAATCGACAACCTCGCACATTATTAAGTACCGAAAGGTGCTTTATGCTATCAGTGTGGGGAAACGTGTCTGTCTGTCTGTCTGTAACTCAAACTTCTCCGAGGCTATGAAAGATTTTCAAAATCTGTTTTCGTCAGTCGATGAATATGGTTCATGGCACGACCCAGTTACAAATATTATCTAAATCGGTTCATTGGCACGTGCGCAAATGGTACCTTCACGACCCCACCTAGCAATTTTCAATGCAGAGATATATTAAGTAATATATCAAACAAATCGTAATGACGAGATAGAAACGGATATAAATTACTATTTTCGCCAATTGATAAATATGGTTCGGGAAATGAACCATTTTGAAAATGGTTGTAATCGAAACAATGGCACGTGCTCTAATGGTACCCTTATGACACCTTCAAATATTTTCAATAAGATATGGCATTTAATATATCAAAGAAATTGGGATGAGAAGTAATGAATGAATATAACGTACAATTAATGATAGTCGTAATTGGTTTCAAGGAACCTGGTTTAGTGGAACCATTATGGTTCATTGGAACTTTCAATGCTAAAATATGGCATGTAATATATAAAACGACTTGGAATGAGGTGTCATGAATGAATATAACGTAAAATTATTGATAGTTGAAATTGGTTTCAAGGAACCTAGTTTAGTGTAAACATTGTGGTTCATTGCAACTTGAAATGATTTTTCATGAATAAATATAACGAAAAATTGATGATAGTCGAAATTGGTTCAAAGATACGTGGTTTAATGATATTTTTATGGTCCATTAGAAACTTACAAAGTTAACATAAGGCAGTTTAAAAATATAGTTCCGCGAATAGTGTAGTTTAACCTTTCGGTACTTGGTTATGTCATTCCTTAATGGTTTATTACTCTATGAAAAGCCTGCAATGAAGCATGGGGCACCATTCCGATCTGTCCTTCAGCGCGCACTGTTGCAGTGGAAGCTCCGATGTCGTACCATAGCCAACGACAATTGACAACCGAACAGTGAAGTGTACATTTGTTCAGGTGGTACGGAAGCAGTGCTTTCACGAGGCTCACCCTTTCAGAACAAATTCCAAATGAAATACACTGAAGTAGGCAAGAAGCCTGATTTACCCAAAAGGTCTTCCGCATTAAGATAATAATAATAATAATAATAATAATAAGCGCGTAGTGAAGCTCCGATGTGGTGCCATAGCCAAGATGCAAGGCCATCATATAGCCCCAGACGGTGATGCATGGGGCTTCGATAGCAATACAAATCATTCTAATTTCGTTCATATAAGCGTGAATCTAAACTTACATTGTGCAAAATTTTTAACTTGGTTTCGATTTGCCTTCTTTTAATTTTCATTACCCTTTATTTTTTATAACAAAAAGGTTATTAATAAATTTAATTACTTATTTAATCTATTCCACCTGTACTGACTTTATTTCAAACTTTTCCCAATTAGCAGCACGTTTTCCCTTCCTTCCAGGAGGCCAAGAAGTTATTTTCCAATACTTTAAAGTTGCTCAGAAAAAAAAAAATCTGGGATCAGTGAAAATGAGATCAGTGAATCGGAAACTATAAAAAAAGATTTGTTCACAACATATATACAAAGAAAAAGAGGGAAGGAGAGAAAAGAGAGGAAATGTCTGGAAGTGAGAAAAGGCGCCGAGGGAGACGAGTGCCACCCTTTATCAGTCGATGCAATTAGAGAGAACAACAGCCAGCCAAGGGTCCGAAATGGTTGCCATGGCAAACGAAAAACCAGCAGCTAAAATGGAGGAAGTGTGTGTGTTCAGACAGATCCTTAAGATGAGAGAAAGGTTGGAAGTTGGCACTTTCTTTGCGAGGTCAGAGGGCGACCACTTTATCATCCTCCTTTGATTTATTATCGGACGTCAGAAAACAATCAATCGCAGGGGGAAGAACAAAGACCAGTGAGAAGAGGGATGGAAGACTCTAGAAAAGAAGAACAACGCTCTCAACTCGCCGAGGGTTCCCGTTTTTATCGGTTTAAAGAAGTTGAATTATTAATTAACAGGTGAACGCAAGCGTTTAATTTATCTGAGACCATCGATTTTAAAATCCAGAGTGAGTGACCTCCGAGTAATAGTTTCCGGAAGAATTGCATTTCTCCTACCTTGTGAACCATAGAGAACGATAGTTGACAAGGAAAATCAAATTTTATCTTGTAATTAAAGAGAGAGGGAAATTAATTTCAAAAGCATTTTAAATGAAATTTAATGATTTGCGATAAAAACTCATTTATAATGGTCCGCTTTTTTACGAACTTAATCATTTCTTTCAAAACTATCTTCATTTATTTTAATAAAAAATCTACAAAGCAAAGTTTATAACTATGGAGGCTGCTAAGTTGGATGCGGTTAGTTTGAATAACAGGAATTTCTTGTAAATACCAAGGAGCAGCTTTAGCTGGGACGCTGAATATATTTTTAAATTCAAGAATTTAAATTTTAGCTAAAGTTCCTAATATACAATAACGAGTACATAAACTCTTTAACCACAACATAAAAAAAAATTACATTGCCGTTAAAGAGCTTTTTATGTACTTGGTATTGTATATTATTCTCCACATATCCTAAAATCTTGAATACACGCCGGTCTCGAATAAAAGCCGGATGGGGTGTTAAAAATAGATTAAACGCCGGGTCTTTTTCGGGTCATCGATATAAATTCCGGCGTTTTCCCTCACTTTCAGATTATCAAACGTTTTTTCTTGTGTATGCCTTCTCATTGGCCGCTTCATTTAACCCATTCTAATTTCGACCAATCCCATGCTGCCTTACCCTTGCCGTTTCTGCATTTTTATAGGGAATTTTACAAAATTAGCAAAAAAAAAATGCGAAATTGGAACGAAATATTTGAAAAAAAGTCAATAATATTCTATCAAAATAGATTTTTTCTTGGTGCTGGTGGTCAGGGAAAATTACGGCCGTATTCACGAAATCGTTTTGCTAGACATCCTGTTATTGGGAATAGTCCTTAACGTCGGGTCTTAAATAAACGCCGGGTCTCGATTAACCGCCGGGGGGAGGGGGTCCAGACCATTGAGACGAATAGACGCCCGGGCCTGTATTCAAGATTTTACGGTATTTAACCTAGTCTTCACTAGTTTTATTTGTAAAGTTTCTAATAACAACGGAAATTGATTTAATTCCTTCCAAATTTACGTCTGTTTTATTGGTCAACATTCACGATAAAATACAAAGCAATTTCAAGTAATAAAAATTGCTTTATGGCAGCCATGGTGTTGTGTCGTCTCTCTGCAAGGGACAGCTCGCGATTAGATTGTTTTATGCTTACCCCAATATGCTCTACGGATCTAGCCCACTAGCTCACATTAATTTGTTGTTAATTGATTCCTGCGAAGAAACTATTTCTTGTTCTTTAAACTTCGCTAGTCGATTTATTTAAACATCGGCACGCACCCAGATCTTACCTGGACACCCCTTTTGGGGATTTCAACACACCTCCCCTTAAGGCGGCCACAACATGAATGATACCCTTACGGCAGTATTCACGACCTAGTAGCAAACCGCGTCTCAAACTGCGTCGCTGAAAACTGCGCATCAAGTGATACTAGGTTCAGATTTTTGCTGCTATTCACCATTGGCTCTATAGAGTTACATGACCTCGTTGGGCGGAAGGAAAAAAATCTCAGTACTGAATTGCTCAGTCTGTAGCACGTTTCGTATTATTTTGGAATGGAAACGTTAGAATGTATTGCTTTTCTACACCACTGATATAACTATAATTTCCTTTTGTATTTAATGAACGACTCAATACTTATTTTCGACTCATCTCATCTACGAAAGTTTAGTCGATTTGGCGCTATAAAGCGAACGAGAAAAAATGACGGTTCGATGTGGCGGTTGTGGCCAAACAGCAACTTCTGCGCATGCGCCGCTTCTAATACTAGTCTTGCCACCTGCTTTTCTCCGTCTCAGATTTGTGACGAAGTTGACGTCATTTCTGAGACGTGATACGCAGTTTATGTCGTCGTGAATACCGTTTTTTGCTGCTACTCACTTTTGATACTGAGACGCGGTTTGCTACTAGGTCGTGAATACGGCCGTTAATGTCCCAGAACATAGGGTCATCTTGAATTTCTTGGGTCGTGGCAACACCAGCTCTACTCAAAGCTTGAGCGCGAAAATTTCATACATTGTTACATCATCATGCGGAGTCATAATTTAGGGGCTTATTATTGGTAGAAATACGATTAAACATGACTCCGTATGATGATGTAACAATATATGAAATTTTCGCGCTCAGATTTTGAGTAGAGGTGGTTATGGTCATTGTGAATCAGTGTGTCGTCACCCCATGCTTGCCTTCAGGAGTATGGTGATGAATCCATGTCTCGTCGGTGGTCAGAACACGCCTTAGGAAGCTGTCACCTTCTCTGTCCTATCGCTGCAGCAGCATGGAACAGAATTCACCCGGGTAGTTCTGTGATCCTCGGAGAGTTACTTAGGGACCCATCTGGCTCAGATCTTGTTGCATTTCAGCTTATCGTGGATGATGGTCTCTACACTGCCAGCGCTGCTATTCAGTATTGAAGCCAATTCTCGGACATGAATTCGCCTGTTGCCCCTTATCAGCTGATTTGTTCGTGCAATGATGCCATCATTGACAGCAGTTCGTCACTCGCCCTCCTTCGAACTTTTGGCACCAAGCAAAGACGGATGATCAAGACAAGCATGACTCGGTGAAATGTCTTTGAAGTATCTGATGAATTTCAGATGCTGTCACACCTTCGTTGTGGAGAAACTTGATTATTCGTTGTTCCACTTTGGCCACTGTCATGTGGATGGATAGCAGAGTGATAATACTTGACCAGATAGCGAGAACGTACAAAGTTTAATAAAGTTTTTATTGAATAAACAAAAATCAAAAGTTTTATTATTATGTTTTCCTTGAAAACAAAAGATGCAACACCAATATCATAGTTGATTTTCAAAGTCTGTGAATAACTGAAATCTGAACACTATTCATTGAGCTAAAGAATAGTCCTGATTAAGCAAATATATTTTGCAGTGGAAGAAAAGTTTTTGTTAACAATGGATTTCAACTGTTACCGAACTCCTTGGTTAGTGTCGGCTGGACATTAACAAAGTCGTAACTTTCAAGCTAGCTCCACGATAAAAGTATGACGTGGATATAGGGAAGAAAGTTTTAGTTCTCAAGTCCAGGTAAATATTTCGTGACGTTGCGGTGTTCCTTGGCGACGAAAACTAGGTAAGTTTGTATGATGAATATGGCGAGTAGCGTAAGGGCCGAGGCGAGGTTAACTCGACCGCATAGCGTACTCGGGAACGACTTTTGGGATTGAGAAATGACCGTCGATAGGCAGCACGTCGATGAGGTGGCTATTGAAGTCTTGATCGTAGAAACGAAGAAGCGAGTTCGGGAGATTAACCTTGAGAAGAAATAAAAGCCGAGTGTCGAAGATTGCTGGACTCCACGTATGGGTCGCACGGACGACTCACGCCGACAAACCGTAGCGCTGGTGAACGGCGAGTAGGACGAAGTACTGTAGACGCAAGCTTTCCTCTCACCCAATCACTGTGGAAATAGGAAAAAGAAGGGATAGCACCAAAGCCCTCTTTCGACGCTCCGTTGACATTCGCCCCTATTCACAAACACTTTTCCCTCAAACCTATACGGGCACCAAGAGTAGAATACCTAATCAGCTACCACACTTTAAACAGCAAACACTCGAACTAATTACACTCGAGATACTCGCAGCACAAGACACAGCGCAAATCTTACGCTTACACAAACTAATATACACATGCACTTCGATGATGTCACAATACAAAATCGATGAGATTACGGGCACCAACCAATACTCAAACCAGTAATGAGCACTTTCTTTGTGTTGCACTTGTACGTATTCGAACAACGTTCAATATCACTTTCATTCGTAATCTAGGCAAATATAAAGAACTGGGAGCATGCACTTGGCATTCCGCTCCGGCAAACAATTAAATGAAACACCACTCTCGTACATTTATGAGCACAAACCACAACACAATAACAGGACGAAGCACCTACTCCGTGTCACAGCAGGAACAGAGAGGAATAACACCTCGTCGTGTTCAGTTTTCCTCGATGCCTTCCACACTCGACATCCCGTAGTCGACGCAGTTTCTTCTACATAACAAGGAATAAGAAACAGGTAAGATCAGTTCCGGGAAGCTCCGTATAGAAGAAAGATGGTGTGTAAAGTTTTGCGATACGATTAAAAGGCATTCTGAAGCGAAGAATTTGAACTCAAAAAGAAAAAAAATACAAGTTCGTATATTTTTTTTTATATAGCCTTTTCTCTTCTCCTTTAATTATGGCTAAGCTATCAGGTGGCTGGGAACAAACCCGCCTAGGCCGCTCAGTATATATACGCTGAGAGAGCTTGGGAAAATACCCACCACTGATAAGCTTTCCGTAAGTTCAATTAGGTCGCACTCAAATGTCTCTCGGAAGCATTTAGACCATGCGGATCTTACGACCGTGGAAAACACCGTAATGTTGCGATAGACATTATCTTGAACTGCGGTATTAATCGTGACTAATTGTAAAGTCTTACCGTAGCTCGCTTGTAACCACAGCTGGCAATCCCATCCGCTTTCTATCGACGGGACTCCTCCAATTGCCGAATTTCAGTCAATTGTCATGCGCTGCCTTGTCGAATTGCCTCAGTCAGCGAACGTTGCCCTTCTTCGTCGTCTATGCTCAGACGGTCTTGGAGTACGTTTTCCCATGCGCTGCGTCGTCGGAGATTCGACTCGCGCTCGCCGGCCGCCATCGTCGTGCTTTCCAACACGTTGTTATCAGCGTTGGCTTCGCCGTTGAACGCTGTCGGCGGGTAGAACTCTGTGCTCACGTTCCGGCGCGCATTCCCTCGACGAACTCGATGGGTTTCCCTACTCATGGGGGGCTCCGAATATGGCTCCTTTTCCGTGAATGTCCGTCAGTTCGCTGCCATGATGCTTTCTTCCTACTTCTCTCCCGTCCTCTCGTCTTGTTCTCGCGAGCAGCTTTCGGAGTGGCTCTCCAAATATGACGTCCTCTGGCCGCGTCATCCTCTGTTCTCAGTTTCGCATGTCGATCTCTCTGCTGAGATCCACGTGACAGCCACACATCGCTGTCCGCCATTTTATTTAAACAAGCAATCGGTTATCATAGCAACCGGATGAGTGGTGCTACATTTGCATGACATGCGGTAGTTGCCATCCCAACAATGAAAGTTTAAATAAATGATTTATGCAAATTGTCAGTTCCTTCTGAATGTTCCCGAAGACCCAGATAACTTCTCATTTAGATTTTTCTCTCCGAACTAATATCGACATATTATCAATATGGATGGATGGATGGACAAGGAGAAATTTGGTTTCTAACCGTCAATTCTCATGAAAATTCAATAAGCGGGGAAACGAGCAAAACTATGAATGACAGACGCAACGGGAGACAATCAAAACCCTGCTAACACATTAATAACTATAGTCAATTCCATGTATACACAAATACCGAACAGTCTCTGGGATTCAGTCATCAAATTGTATTTTCCTGACTCAAACATAGACAAGTATTAATTTGAAGACAAATATTTAATTTATAATAACCCAATCACGATTAACAGGCTGTAACCTGACTGATTAACTTCAGAACGAATAGAATACGCGCTTTTTAGATGCATCGATATAGAACGAAATCATAATCATAGTTAAATTCAATGGGGCCTGGGGGAGGCTTCAAATGGATTTAGACAAGCAGCTTTTTATAACAATTGAGAATAGTGAAAAAGAGCGAAGGTTGTTTGACAGGAGAAATGCTCCGACCGAATTTTTGACAGAAGAAAAGCAAAGCTGTAATTTCGTTTGCGCCATATGTCTGTCCTCCCATCGAACCTTCCATTACAGTCGCCAGTTAAATACCTCTTCGCAAACTCATTTTCCCGCTATCCTTCTATTAGAGACGACCAGAGATAATAGGGACGGTAGTGAAAAATAATGAAAAGAAAAAAAAAAGAAAAAAAGCATAGAACTGATCGATAAAAACAGCATATAGAAACTGTAATAAATATATATTTATTTATTTAGTGCGTATACATTACAGTTTCTATATACAAGTTTTTATCGATCAATTCTATGCTTTTTTATTTTTTAATTCTTTTATTATTATTTTTTACATCGAATACATATTTATTTATTTATTTATTTATTTATTTATTTATTTTGGTTAAAAACTATTCCAATAAATCTTACAATCGTCCATGCAGGACTAGTATATATGGCCGTAGGCCGACGGGGTAGGTCCCTGGATGGGAACAAGAGACAGTGTCAAACAGTATTGTAATATAAATTATGTTGAGGGGTTGAGGTGGAAGGAGAAGGGGATAGGTTAGATAGGTGGGGTGTTAAGAAGTAATTCTTTATACGGGTTTTAACATTCGTACCCGTATAACGACATTCGGAGATCTGGTGGTATAGAAGACCAGAGTGTAATGCCTGAGACAGATGCTTTTGAGTTCATAATTTTGCTGTATGCGTGTTTTTTGCAAGGCGGCTGAGTGTCGAGTGTTGTTAAGGAGGTGGGTTATTGATTGTAAATAAAGTTGAGGGAGGGAGAATAAAATGTGACTGTTGAGTATCTTGATATATACATATACAAACAAATGCAAAAAAATAGTTTTAAAAGAAACGAATAGGAAAATGTTTTTTATGAAATTTAAGGATAGACTAAAACCTCAACTCAAATACAAAAGAAAAACTAAAAGTTTTTATTAAAACCGCCTTATATTCTGTAATCTAAGAAGGATCTGTGAATGATTCACTAAAATTCCTCTAAAAGTAGTACATTCTTTTAAATTGGTTTTCTCAATTTATTAGCCTTATATAAAAAATTAATTTGTTCCGAATGAAAATTCAAGAAAAATAATTCTTAACTTTTACATAATATATGTCATTTAAAAACTTTAATAATTCATGCTGATTCATTGTAGAGAAAGGAAAAACTGAAAATACAAAAAAAAACCATCCGAAATATGAAACGCCGGATAAGTATTTCGAAAACTATGCCTTCATTCTCAATGGCAATAAAATTTATCTAACAATTTTGATTAGAAGACTAACAGGGGGTAGGATCGGAATAGGGAGAAATATCAAAACAAACATTGAATATCCGCCATCTTTTGAGGGCATCGAGACCCATGGCTGCCATGGCTCTAAACTTATCCCATTGTTATACAATGCATCTAAACACACAACAACTCGTTACCATCGTTATACAATAACAAGTCGGGCAAAAACGGCGCACTTCGATGAGTAGCAGTATAGGATTGCCTTCCTCTTGCCCTCAAAAAAGGCAGCTGTACCCATCATTCAATGCGAAGATATTTTCCCCTATATATGGCTAGAATCAACACCTCCTAGAAAAAAGCCTCACAACTGAAAAATCATACATTGTTACATCATCATAATTCGACCATTGTTGATGTATTTCTACCAATAATAAGCTCTAAATTTGGTCTACTTATGATGATGTAGCAATATATGACGTTTCAGTTGTGACAACGCCTCCTAAAGATAAGGCCTGAGCGCGAAAACGTCAGACATTGTTACATCATCATCCGAAGATACGTTTAATTGCATTTCAGGGCTTATTATTGGTAGTAATGCGATTAAACGTATCTTCGGATGATGATGTAAAAATGTATGATGTTTTCGCGCTCAGGCCTTATCTTTAGGAGGCGTTGGTTGTGAGGCTATCTTTCTAGGAGGTGTTGCTAGAATCATCCTCATTTGTTCAGCTCAACAATAGGAGACAATCAGAAGTGGCATACAAAGTACACACGAGATAATTCTAGGAAATGGAACAGGAAAACTAATGAAAAATGGAAAGTAAGATTCATTAAATCCAATAAAACGGCTCCGTAAATGGCCCCTTCTCAGTTTTTAATAACTTACTGGAATCCCTCTTATGGATTTCAATGCTCTCAATGTTGAATTAGCAAACCTAAGTAACTTAATTCTAACATAGAAAAAAGAAGCAAATATTCTGCAACCTGGGCTCGCACCAGAGACCACGACTTTCGCTGTTGCTCCTCTAACCAATTGAAGTATTGTGGCAACACCACCTCTACTCAATGCCTGAGCACGAAAATTTCATACATTGTTACATCATCATACCTAGTCATAATTTCGGGTTTATTATTGGTAGAAATGCGATTTAAGATGACTACGAGGCTAACGAGAATTAGCAATGACGTTAGCCTCGAGATGACTACCTATGACGTTTCCGCGCTCAGGCTTTCTCTTCAGATGGTGTTGATTATGGAGTGTGAATAGCAATGCTGCTACGACGTCTCTTTATGGAATTCCATGGCGTCATGACAGCCTAAATGGCAGAGCAGGCCCCGAGTCGCAAGTCGGCAATCCTCTTTACCTTCTAAACATCATCAAATAAATTGATGAAAATTTAACTCAAATAGAAAATAAAAAATTGCAGAAAATTCTTCAAGCATATTTTGGGCTGTCTTGACTTCATAAGGACACGTCGTAGCAGCATTGCTTTTCATATTCCGCAATACTTCAGTTGGTGAAATTCGTGGTCTCTGGTTCGAGGCCAGGTCGCAAAATTTTTCCTTCTCTTATGTACATTGCAATTATGATATGCTTGAAGACATTTCTTCAGTTTCTTATCTGTGGGAGTAAAACTTCAGATTATCTTAATTAATGCTGTGACCAGTTTCCAACATGTTTGGCGACACCCGATCTCTCCGATCGATATGAGCGAAGTTCTCTTTCAAACTTTTGATAATGTTTGGCCGACTTAAGTGTTTATCACCAGAATCACAGTTAAGTAGATAAGTAGGTAAGAAGAAGTTTTTTCACGCTAAACCTCTGGATATTAATAATTAAAATATCACGATAAGCCGAAATTTTCTTTGCTATTTTCTATATTTTAAGTAGACAGATCCCGACTACTCGAGAGATGCGACGATATCTTTAGGATTTCCTACAAGTGCTTTTAAAGTATTCCCACTTTTGAATGTACGTACTTCTTAATTTGCATGGGAGTAAAAATCTTTTTAGAGGCCTTTAGTAAGTTTTGAAACATTAACTTAGAATAATAAAATTGGGGGCAGATGTTTCTGGAGTTAGAGTTGTGGAAGCTTTTCTATTCTAAGAAGTTTATGCCTTTGTCGATGATGATATCGGAAGAGCCAGTGCCAGTTCACCTTGCTGTGCGATTCATTCCATTAACCATGAACTCCTCTTATTCGTTCTTTTAAAGGCAACATTTGAAATGTCAAGTGCTGACATCAGCTGAAAATGAGAGGAAACTAGAACGTTATTAAAATTAAAATTTTATTGAAAATTATTATTTTCCACTGAAGTATGGGCGATTTCATTAACTCAGGCACGCTTGAGTACAACATGACACCAAAGAACACCGTGATTACTGAAATTATACTTAAGCTTAATTGAAATCATACAGAAGAATTTAAATTAAAGCTCATTTTATATATTAATCATATTTTTTTTTCTAAATCTACGGAATTCTTTAAATTTCTTTAATGACACTCAAATACAAAAAACAACCAACTTTCACCCAATTGATTAAAAAATTCGCAGGATAAAAAAATATGGCAGTGAACTTCTCAGTTTAAAAATTTAACAATAAACCATTTACTCAAAATGGTGTCGTTTAAGTTTACAATTAGCATTGTAGTCTCGAATCAATCGTAATGTTAACATCACTGTGCAAAATTAAGCCGAAACTGAAAAAGAAAGAATTCTGAAAAAGCACGTCTGTCCGGTCGTTGCGTTGAGAGCAGGTCCAGGTGTTTCTTGCGTTGTAGTGTCAGGGTGTCTCGCAAGGTACGTGCAACGTCGTGACACCTCCGTGGGACTCGCTGCCAACCGAGAAAGGAAAGGACGCCATGCCGTGGCACGCAGCTCCTGTCAAGGAGAAAGAAAACAGAAAAAAAAACCTTCGAGATAGTGAACAACATCGGGTGAATATCAACTCAGATTATTAAGATTAAGATTAATATTAAGATTCGCTGATGAAGGTGGCATTGCCGAATTAAAATAATTCTATATGGATTTGTAGCTTTGGTCTTATTCTTTCTTTTAAGGTGTGTTTCAAATTTATACGGACATTCAACAAAAACAAAAGTGACATAGTTTAGTTAGCAAATAATGAAATAAATTGGAACTAAATAAAACGTTTTTATGTGGAAAAAACAAAAGTTACTTTTAAGGCGGAAATGACAACGAATAACTCTTTTGTATTCAAAATTATGGAAATGAGTGTTTCAGATTTTTATGGACAGGTCCATTTTTTCAAGGAAAACTGAGTGTGAATATCACTAAGATACATTCTACCCAAGTACAAAGTCTTCAACCCTGTCCATGAAACGAGTTTGGCACAGTTTTTCTTGTGATTTCAAATGTAAGGGGTAGAGTTGTAAAATAATTATCGATTGGTTGTTTGTCCTTCATATATAATGCAAAGGCTTCCGAGATATCACTACCTTCATACAAAACATTCTTGTATAATATTGAGGATGGTTGATTTTACTCTTGTATTTTCTTTATTATTTTTTTTATTTTACTGCATTTTTAAATAAGTGGTGTCTAAACATATATACAAAATCAAGTGACAATTCAAACATTTTATTTTCTATAATTTTGACAATTTTCGGTGGCTTTTTTGTTTTTCAATGTGTTTGTTTCCTCTGTTTATAGATCTAATATAAAAATGCATTCTTATGGTAACGTAGAATTTTGTCACAAATTTTAAGATGTCAGTTTGGTGGGTGTTGCATCCAATAGGGAATTTGGAAACCTTATCATTGATTTCTTCCAAAACGAGCAACACCAAATCCCCATAAATTGGGCTGCACTTCAAAACATTCCCCATGCATCTTTTTATTGCCAGTAATTGATGATACAGCAATAGTACATGATTTTTGGCTCTAAAAGTGAACCAAACTTTGAAGGAATACACGTGTTGAAGTGGATATATCTCACGTCGTGCTAAAGTAGCGCCCTCAAGCGTAGGTCAGAAAAAAATTGCCTCGCCTTGGCAGGAACTTGGGTACCTGGATAGAATGTATCTTAATATCACCAAACGTTCTTGAAACCAAGATATAAAGAATACAGGTAGCGCCGTCCGAGAGGAAAACTGACTGTCGCGCCATCTGGTGTTGGAATTGGAATATTGCCAGCTTCATGGTAATTGGAATATTTAAAACCTATTACGAGGAATATTGCTTTTACATAGTAAAATGCCATCATGCACGATTCTCACTTGCAATAATACAAAATATAATACAAAAGATAAGAATGTTTCCTTTTTTCATTTCCCCAAAGATCCAAATTTAATTTAAAAA
The DNA here is from genome assembly GCA_023313115.1 of Rhysida immarginata. Classification (NCBI taxonomy): domain Eukaryota; kingdom Metazoa; phylum Arthropoda; class Chilopoda; order Scolopendromorpha; family Scolopendridae; genus Rhysida; species Rhysida immarginata. The sequence continues at coordinate 1,164,100 of JAHWFO010042544.1, read as the reverse complement.
ATGCTTAATATCATGAAGTCTATGCGGTATATTGCTGCAGCTGTTAATAGAGGAAAGTCCACAATTAGTGACTATCCGAAACGGAAAACCAAAAAAACTCCAAAGAAGAAGCCTGGACCAAAAACAAAGTTAACTGTTCGAGATCACCGACGCATGAGAAATGCTGCATTCAACAAGCAAACATCTGTGCGAAAACTTCAGCGAGAATTACAGCTTTCTTTCAGTGCCACAACAGTCTGGCGTTCCCTAGCAACATCATCCACTATTAAGTATGCCAAAATGATGATGCATCCTTCGTTTTCCACAAAGCACAAATCTTACAGATTAACGTGGGCAAGGCTACATATGACCTGGAATGATGAATGGCTTCAGGTTCTTTTTTTCCGACGAAAAGAAGTTCAAATTGGATGGGCCTGATGGTTGGTCACATTACTAGCATGATTTACGAAAAGAAAAAGCTGTTTTCTCAAAGCGCCAAATGGGAGGAGGCTCCGTCATTGTCTGGGGGGCATTTAGTTTCAAGGTACGTCCACTTTGGCACTCATACATAACCAGGTTGAACACTGAACCAGGAGATGTTAGAAGAACATTTGCTTGAAGCTGGCCTACGAATTTGTGGACCTGAGTGGATTTTCCAGCAAGACAATGCCCCCATCCACAGTCCACGGGCTACGAAAACTTGGCTACAGGAGAACTCTGTTGAGATTATGACTTGGCCGGCTCGTAGCCCTGATCTCAACCCGATCGAAAACCTGTGGGGACACATGACGAGGAAAGTGTACTCCTTTTGAAACAGTTGCTGACCTTCGTTCGAAAATCAAAGATGTCTGGTACACTCTGGATCCCGAAATTTTGCAAAAATTTATTCTAACGATGCCATCGCGGGTGTACGATGTGATTAAGAGGAAAATTCACTGGGCGCTGAGGTAATAACTCTTTATGCAAAACAAGCTTATGTCCATATAAATGTAAAACGGTTACGTTTGCAGAAGTTGCAGTTTGTTTAATATTTTTATGTTTTTGTAAGCATCATGCAACGTTTTTCTTTTCTTATTCACAAAAGGGTATATTTCTTTCATTTGTATAATAATTCAGTAACTAAAATATGTCACTTTTGTTTTTGTTGATTGTCCGTATAAATTTGAAACGCACCTTATAGCTGTAATGTCTACAGTTTCAAAGCATTTTTAAAATTTTTATTTCAGATTATTAAGTTAACATGTTTTGCTCTCCTTGAGCCAAATACATAAAAAATATATAAGAAAATGAAATTAATTAGGACACATCCCAGGGAATTTAATCTTTAACTCATAAGGTTCTTTCGTGTTTTTAACAGACTTCAAAAAAGGAGGTTATCAATTCGACTCGTATGTATGTAATATTATTGGAATTGCACAATATTCATATATGTTAGTCTACGTGGGCTTCTAAACAAGTGTGCCAAATTTCATAAGTGTGTGTATGTATATATGTATGTTTGTCCACTTATTTCTCAGAAACTAGAAATCGAATTGCAATAATTCTTTTGTTATTGGATTAAGTAGCTTTCAACTTAGGGAACAGTCCAAGTTTCATCAAAATCGGTTCAATAGATTTCAAGATATGGTCTGGTTATAGCTAGACGATAGTGAAAGTATCATCAATGTCGGTTTTTTTTTGTACTCTGTTTAATCTTGTTTATTTTAGCTTTTACTCCATCCTAATTAGATTCTTAATAAATATTTTATTAACTATACGCCTCATAAAAATTGGTGCCTTTTTCCAGGAAATGAAGGCAAGAGTTGAGCACCTAAAGATAGCAACGAGACAAAACGACTTCATTTACTGATATAAAGTCAACGAAAGAGTTCGTAGTGAAGTCCAAAGAGGACAGGGCGTTTTTAAGTAAACTGACAATACTCAGCACCATCTGTAGCTCGATTTCACGACCGGGATGGCAGAGAATTTGCCAGGAGGAAGAAGGATTCCACGAAAAAATATTGTAGTATCAAACGTAGCCGATAAGGGAAAAGGTGACTACGCTAGCCATTCGGGCTATAAAGACATAGGGAAAGCTCCGAAAGACATTCCGAGGACCAACTAAGCTCAACATTCGTCTTAACGTTACTTCAGTGCGCATTTAGTAAGTTATGATTTTTCGATTGAAAAATGGAAGGAAAAATAATGTGATCTGGATTCGAATCAGGAACCTCGACTATCATGGCCGACGCCTCTACCAATTGGGCCATGATAGTCGAGGTTCTTGGTTCGAATCCAGGTCGCAGAATTTTTCCTTCCATTTTTCAATCGAAAAATCATTACCAATGCTTGGAGAGCATCTCCAGTTTATAATCATTATTATTTACTTTAGTAAGTTGTTTTATCTTCACCGGTCCAACGTATCAGCCGCTTTTCGTGAGTTTAGAATCTGCATCAATTAATGCGTTAAAACTCACGATTCAGAATTTTGGCTGTTACATTGAAGATGGTCGATATTCTCGCCGGTATTCTCGCTCGATGTTCTTGATGAATGTGCTGAATAAAAGGCGGCGACATTTGTGAAATGTTGCCGATGTTCATAAACATTTGTGAAATGTTTCACTTCAATTTCGTCTTTGTTATTCATCTGTTTTTTTTTACACTTCACAGCGCCACTTTTTCCTCTATCGGCGACTACAATAGATACAAATTGGAACTACAATTTTTTTTTTCGCGTAATCCTCCTTTCTATGTCGTCATTAGCGCCCCCACCCCCTTATCAATTTTGGTGTCATTCTGGTCGCGAGATCGAGCTGCAGATGGCTCCGAGTATTGTCAGTTTAATTATAAACAACATGTACACTCACGTTTATTATTATTTAGAACAGACCTTTGCCATTCCAGCGTGGAGCTCTATCCAGAAGTTTATCCACGGTTGAATTAAGTAAATAGTCATTTCAGTAAAATTCTGTTGAAATATCGTGTTGAGAACGACATTAAGTGACCCCTCACGCACTTAATGTTTAAGACACACTTCGAAACTGCTTATCCTGCGGCGTTGCCAATTTACCTAATTCATTGGCCAAGGTGTGTATACACGGAGTGGCCAATTTATTATGGCCATCTGACAGTTTTAAGCAAATTAGCTATGGCGTCACGCTGATGTCGCTACAGGCCCAGACTGGTGTAAAAAAGGAAATCTTAGTGCTTACGAAAGTGATATGGTTTAAAAAAATAAAAAAGTGATTTGACATATTTTGAACGTGAGATGACTATAGGAGCTCGGAGCCATAAAGCGAGTATCAGAGATACCGTCGCATTTGTGAAATGTTTAAGAGCAGCGTTTTTTAAGTATTAGAAACAATATTTCAACAAAGAGAAGCAATAGGAATTTCGCGCGAATATTTAGTCTCAACATTTGAGAATACGTTGAGACGTATTAGTATCTCATTTAAGAGCAGCTGTTGTTAAAAGTGTTTAAGGACTGGACTGTCATGAATTGAAGAGTGTGTCATGAATTATAAAGTGCAACAGAAGGGCAGCAAGTTACAGCATCTTAATCAAGGGTCCTCTCAAATGATCTATGAATAGCGTTGCTGGCCAAGTTCATCCTGTCACGTTGAAGGTTTATCCCATTGGAGATGGCTCACTTTCAATAAGATAATGGGTCCTGCCATAGTGCTCATATTGTACAAGATTGATTTCAAGAATAAGAAAGAGCCTACTTTTACTTAGATGACCTCCTTAGATGATCCCATTGACATTTGTGGGATGAAGTTGATAAAGCCATCAGATAGCTAGATCCACAACCATCGAATCTCACATATATGGAAGTGCTCTTCATCAAGCATGGTCTTAAATTCCACAAACCACCTCGTGATCCATCTCGTGGAGCACCGCCAAGTATACTGTTCAAGGCAAAAGGTGGCCCAACGAATGAAGTATTGAGGAGGTGGTCGTAATAAACTGTCCATTCAGAGTATTCCCTCTTGAATAAAGTGAATGGTAAGATACTACCTGGACATCCTCTAAAAAATTAAGACATAAAAATGAATTTTTTTAAAGAGTTCATTAAAATTTTTAGAATATCTTTAAATGTTTTAACGAGGAATTCACTTTACAGAGGCTTTGCTGTTCCAAATCTAGAAACAAATAAATTCAGACATCGTTTAATGAGGTTTTACAATTCCATCGAAGTTTTTATAAAATTTTAGAGTAGATTACAGAAAAATGATGCCAAAAAAGTTTCAATTCACCGTTTAAAATATGGTTTCTTTTTACACTGAAGCTCTGAGAAACAGATCAAGAGGAGAGGGTAGTAAAAAGAGGGAAGAAGAAAATGGAAAAGAAATGGAGAGCGGATGTGACACGGATGATGTTCTATTATCGAGAGCGTTTTCCACCGAGGCTAATGGCGGGTGCTTTCGATTGAACCGAACTGGGGGGCTCTGGAGGCGGTGGGAAGGGGGGTAGCTTTCTGGAGTTTTTACGAGGACCACCGTAGCGTTCCATGCAAATTGCGAAGGGGAGAAAGCTGGCGGGATAGGAGACTGACTGAGTAGGCAGGCCAAGAGCTTGTTTATGAGGGAAAGCGTAAAAAAAACTGAAGGTGTAGGTAAACTCCGGCTGCCTCCCGTGAATCATAGCCGTGTAAAACCGGTAAAAATCCATTTAATTAAGGGCAGTAAACAGAGGGTGTTCCAAGGACCTTTTCCTACAAGGCATCGAGCTGCTCCTCTTGTATATAAACCGAGCTGCAATCGAAAGGAGGGAGGATTGACTCGAGGAAATCCTTTAATCCTTCCTACAAGCAAACTTGTTAAACAGTGCCCGTCTTGAGCAGCTTTCCTTCAAAAAGCCCAGATAACGACAACGTATCCGAAAATCTCGTTTTCTCCGCCATTTCAAAAGCCGATATCTTTACCCATTATTATCTCAACGTGATGCGATCTTTCACAGATAACTCCCCCTTCCAGCCATCTACGTACTAGAGCAGGCTATCAATCCTGGCGAAATGTTTAAGAAAGCAAAATAAATAATTTAATTTAACGCTCTAAAATTTACTTCTAAATTATATGAGTGCAAGTTATTTTCGCAGCGTTACAAATGATACTGAACACTGAGCACAAAGCTATACCCCAAAATTAACTTTCGGTCAAGGTTAATAGACAGTGGATGATCACCAGATAGTAACCATTAAACCGACAGACGGAGTGGGAGACAGCCAATAAGATGTTGGAAAGTGTTCATTGTCTTCTGGAGCCATGCAGACTGCAACGTGTTCGACAGTTGCTGAAGACTAAGAAGGGATAGATCCATGGAGCGAAGATGCCGGTAGAGGTGATCCATTGGATTTACGCTTTGGGAAATTAAAGGTTCAGGGAAGTATTATCATTCCAAGGTCTGTACTTAGAAGTCTTGGTCGTGCTTCGTCAACCATTCGATAATTCTGGCCGTACAACATGGCGCATTATCCTGCTAGAGTAAGTACCCTTTGATGAATACACGACATAGCTGTGCCAAAACTAGAGAGTTGGTTGATACGCGGGTAATCTGGACTTCTGAATCGCTTTACCGGATATTTCAGACGGACTGAAGAATACGCACATGGAAAAAGCCTCAAGAAGCTTTGAATGCTGCATGCCAACCAGGATCCATGCAAGTACCCGCCCGAAGATCGGGAATTCCTCCTTTCTAAACCAAAGGTCGGCAAATAATTTTTGTAAAAGGCAACATAGTAAATATTTTCGCTTCTGATGGCCTATTTTTTATACTCAAAGATAATTAAGTAACAGATTGTACACTAAAAAGGACTGACGGTTTTTAAAATGTAATAGCAGGTATTAAAGTTATTCTTGCAGAGATTAAAGTGTGAGATCACGTGAAACTAATTTGTTTTGATACGTTTCTTGCATTTTGCGAACCGATATTTTTGGACTGCGTCATGGGATTCTAACGGCCTCACGTTTGGTCCAGTCATTGCTGACCGCAGACGTCCAACGAAGCTTATCAACTCATCCGAATATAGTAAAATAATTGTATCAGAAATTTACACAAACCGGTAATGTTGCGGATCAGTTGGCGGGCATCGCTGAAGTCCGCGGGTGGCATTCATGTGCAACCTGTTTAAAATGTCATTACGCGAAGTCCGAAAAGATTGCTCCACAAAAAAAAGGAAACGTACCAAAACAAATTCCTAACCTCACACATTAATCTTCTACAAGCATAACTTTAATAAACCGTCACTGTTTGCCTACTATTCCACTTTAAAAACAGTCGGTTTTTTAAGAGCACCCTGTACATAGGCCTTCTTAAATAAACAAAAAACAATTTTACGGCTCGTAATCCAAGTAATAAATGAATACTAGGGATATTGCCCTCGGTGGCTCAGCTGGACATTCGTGGTGCCTGATACGAATCCAGGTCGCAGAATGTTTCTTTTCGTTCTTCATCTTCATTTGTTAGGGACGGAATCATCATGGCTCTCCTTCATGAATAAAACTCGAAGAAAGATTCAGACCAAATATCGAATTCTACGTATAGTTGGCTCCAATTAATTCAAAGAGCCTTATCATCTTCGCACTCCAACCGACATTGTGTGACTTCTACCTACATTCCAAGTGCCCAAGTTCCATTAGGAAAAGCTTCGCCATACAAATATTTGCTTTTCAGAACATGGACGCCTAAGACGCTTCATCACTATTTCTTCAAATCGAACTTAGGAATTACGGCAAACTAAGTGAAAATTTTTTTACGCAACTGATCAACGAGGAGCAATCAACTTCCTAACGACCGTCAAAAAATACCTTTTTGGACAATTTCATTCTCTCAAGTTCACTAGTAGGCCGCCATTAGCTTATAGGTAAGAGGGGAAAAAAATAAGAAAAAAAATAAAATGAAAATCCCTCATCAATAAGTAACGACGTAACCATAAACGACCGAAAACGACACAGAACACACACATTCTTCCATACCTCATGTCATACGCGGCAAAGTAAATGCAACCACGATGTCCTTATAAGAAAAATAGGATTTTTTTTTATTATTATAGAGAAATTTTATTTTGCGTGAACAGCATAAAAACTGTGCTGTAAAGAGAAATAAAAAGAAAAGGCTAGAAAATGTAGAAGGGGTAGGGGGTTTTTTAAGGGCGAACGAGAACACGGACTCGGCAAGTAAACAAGCAAAGGTTTAATGGCGTCTCACGGGATGGAAGTAATTGAAAGACTTTACACAATTTGGCAAAAGACGGGGAAGGTGGGTGATAGGGGGATGAAATTATAAAAGACGCATAAAAAAGTGGGCTCATAACCGCCTTTATTAGATCAACCGGAGGAAAACTAGGCAAACTCAAAAGTGAAACAATAAATTTTTTTTCCTTCCTCCTCCTCCTCCTCCTTACCCACCTCAACTATGAATTTTTTTTTTTTACTTATTTTGGAAAAACATTCAGCCAAACCTGCAGGCCGGAAAAACGCTGAGCAAAGAGACAGGAGACGTCGACGGCCACACCTTGGAAAATAAAACACCGAAAATCGAGTTTAACGACTGATGTAAAATTTCAATTACAAAGCCCATCTCGCTTAATATTCTAATTCTGGCTGCAAACACGCGGAACAACTAATTGAACAAACTACCCCTGAACAATTAAAACAGCAAAGGGTAGTGAAAGTATTAAAAATGCGCAAGCTATCATTAATAGGACGAGCTTTTTTTAGGAATTTAATTGTGAAACTATAAATGGGTAAATGTGTTCGAAAGAGGCTGTATGGGTGAGTGAATTAGAATTTGTATGAGCATATTTGAGGGAGATGTACAGGGTCAGGCAGGGAAATCTGACGGTTCTTGAAATCACAGTACAAATTTATTTTGTTTCCTTATAGCAAATGAAGTGTCATTTATAAATAATAACGAAAAAAACTAGATGAAGAAAGTAAATTTTAAAATGACGTCATCCAATGAGGGCCAATCTTGCAAACGCACTCTCGCAATCTGTCACTGAAATGACGCAGACCACGCAGGAACCATAGCTTTTAGAACTGCCGCTAATTCCCTTTGAATTGCGTCTTTCAATTCTTCGTAGTGCATGGTTTGTTCAAGAATAGTTTCCCTTTGAGGCTCGTAAGAATGGTTCTCCTTTGGATAAAGTCATTTTTTTATGCGAACCTCAAAGGAACAAACCACGGGCTTATTTATAAATTAACATTCTTTCGTATTAATTTTTATAATCCTCTTGTGGAATATATAGTCCTTTCCTCCCTCTTTTTCGCTCTGTGTTTCTACACATGATAGCCTTTTCTCGTGAAACTGGTGTTTGGTTCCATATTTTAGCTTTTTGGTAATGTTCATGGATTTTTAGGGAGTCGGAATTAGTGTCGGAGTTTAACATTGAATATAGCGGCGGTGGGTTTGCCTTAATTTTTATGGCTGAGTATGCTAGTATTTTAATAATAAGAATAATAATTATTAAACATTTGTTTTTTGGTGGATATGATATGTTTTTTTGTTTTTAAAAATTATTTTATTAAGCCTCTCTTTTTGTTTAAGGCTTGACTATTCAGGGGAAGACCTTGACCCTCGTCGGGGGTGGTTCTTCCCTTTGTTGAATGGCCTTTCGTTTCCATGTGTGGGTTTTATGACCCTTTTCCGCTCTTCGACATAAGAGTCTGTTTAATTAGTTTTCGTCTTTTGTGAGAAAGTGGCTTTTTTTGGATCGGATGACCCGGGATTCGACGGATTTGGCTGTCTGTTGATTGGTTGATTGACTTGTGTCGGCTTCTTTAAGAAATTTTAGGCAGATTTTCTCTCCGAGTTTTGGAGAGGCAGAGACTGTCACCGAACGGCCGTAGGAGCATCTCGTTTGAGGGGACGGTGTAGGCCTAGAGCACTGGATCGAGCCCCAGTGGATTCCTCGCTTCGTCAACGGCTGGCTGTTCACAGGCCAGTCGCTGAGCTGGTGGATCCCAGTGACTCATCCTTCGGCTCGGCCGCTCCTCTTCCGTTGGCCCTCGCTGACTTTCTCCATCTCATCTGAAAGAAGCATCGTAGCTCCGTCGATAAGCTGAGATTATCGTAGGCAAGTACGCATATGATTCGGATAAGACCGCTGTACACATTCAAAGTAATTTGTGACGGAAACTTGTCAGTGACGTAATATCGCATCGGGGATGATGACGATTCCGCCATGAACATGGTCAAGAAAAATTACAAGAAAATTACAAGTGCAAAAAAGCCGCCTGTATTATCGTATATCTTTAAGAAAAATTATCATAACATGTTAAAATGCAATATCTTCATTCTTTACATATTATGAAAGACGTTTTCCTTTCATTTGTAAAATAAAATTCTTAGAAGTCTTTTTTTTTTAATGCGCACGAATCCCGCTTAATGGAGGTTGATTTACACGCTGTAATACTTCCAGTGCTATCAGGTTAGGGTGAGACAAGGTATAGTTTCCGAATAGGCGATAAGTCTGTCAAACAAGCAGGCCAGATGAAGTATCCGAGAAGAAGGCTTCAACCTCCAGCAAATCTATAGTCGGAGACTCTCCTGCTGGAGTATAGCGTCAACCAAGTGCTGAAGGAAGATTATTATTTCTGCCTCTACAACTTCCTTGTTGTTGATAGTACCCGCGATTCAATAGCAGCTGATACCCAGTGGTGCCTCATTATATTGTGGCTGGCTTGTCTTCGCATTTCTTAAGGCAAGAACAATGAATGCAATATGGTCGTCACCGTTTTACCTCCACTGTCGTGCCACATAAGCGAAAAACGACTTGTCTCCATTTTCATGAACCGTTGAATACGCTACAGCGTGCTGCTCTCTCGTATTTGCTGCTTTTTTCTTAATTTATTTGTTTCAAGTTTATATCTTCAAATTGAAAAATAAATCGGTTTCAGTCTTTATTGGTGATCTCCAAACTAGATTCAAGAACGCATCCGGGCAATCAAATACGGCATAAACACTCCACATATGCCGATTATATTCTATAAACCGGGCACAAACTACTCACCTATAAAACCTAAAAAAACTACAGAATATTTGGAAGTCAGGAAAACCTACAGGACAACTTGCTATACAATCTACTACATCAAGATAGTCCTCCTGGTTTGGTTTGGTTTGTTTGGTATTAACGTCCTTTTCAACTGCTATGATCATTTCAGGACGGCGTTATAGGGGCCGCAAATTTTGCCTCGTAAGGGTTCTTTAACGTGCAGCCGGCAAACGACTACACGGGACCAACGGCTTTACTTCCCTTCCGAAGGAAGTGCGTGATCTCAGGATTTACCCCTGAAAAATCCTCGTCGTCCTCGGCCGGGATCGAACCCGCGTACTCGGGCATCAGAGGCGATCACGCAACCTGCTGAGCCACCGAGGCCGATCAGTCCTCCTGCAGAAGGCTAAAATGTCAAGAGATAAACAAAATAACTACATTACTAAACAGGCAACCAAAAGGTGAACTGCACTATTAAAAGAATGGGTGGCGGGAAAAATTAAAGAACATGTTTCCAACTTTATGCTAACATTTCATAAGAAAAATGGAGATTCTGTACGTTGCTTCCAGCACAATTGGAATGCAAAGAAAGTACAAGGCTGTCTGGCAGCGATACTCTTCTTCTGCAAACCGGTCAGAAGCTACGAAGAGGAACAAGGAAACACTAGAGCAAGTGGTTAAAAAAAGTGCAAAAAATTAGAAATCAGGAGGGTCGTTGATCCTGGGAAGATTTTTGAAAAATAAAAAAGGAAAAGAAACTGCTAAATTTGGAAGAGCGCGGAGGGTGCAAATCCGTCGTTAAGCATTGGGAGAGCAAAGCCTCTTTAACGTAATTATTGGCGGGAAAAGAGGGAAGCGTCTGTTTGCTGAGCTGTCGCGTGCACGTCGATTGATTTGGGAGCCTCATTACAGGGAACCTACCTCCGGCAACCCGAGCCGAGGATCAAGGAGGACTGAATTTTAAATGAAATAACGGGGTAAACGTTGTCTTTAAGGCCTAATCTTATTAATAAGATTAAAAATAAAAGAAAAAAAAACAGCAACAACATAAAATTTCTTCTCCAACCCACCTACGAACTCACTCGATCACGTGACCAAATACACGTGCTCGTTCTATCATTTGGATTTCTTAATGTAATTAATTATTAAAACTACCTTATCATGAACACGACTCATTTTATTCACGTTAAAGTTTCAATGTACGAGATCAATTTGCGTTAAGTGAACGTGTTTTGAAAAGAACACACGAACGTTTATTTCGGAAGAATATTCCAGAGTCGGAAAATGCATTAAGAAGTACATACACTCGCCAAAGAATTAGAAACATGTGTTTATTGTTTTCACTCTCCCCTTTTGGCCCGATTTACAGCATGCGGGCTGGCATAATCAATTAGGTGTTGGCGCACTTGGAAGTCAAAGAAAAACAGGCGCTCATGAGACATTCCCTAAGTCCTATATACAGGGTGTATCAGGTTCGATGGTCATATAGTATCTAGCGTGATCCTTTGCATGATTACATACTTCAAGTTCCTTATCGAAAATGTCGAAAACTCAAAATTTAAATTGCGTCGTTACGTCATTTATGAACTTACCGCACCAGCAGTTCATTAAATTCAAAGGGGCGATTACAACTGAATCGGCGGCAATTGTTGAGATTAATTGACGTTTTCGACAGGTTTTCAGCAAACTTCGCGTGATGTTTAGACCCTTAACATTTGAGTTTTGAACATTTTGCATAAGGAACTTTAAGTTTGTAATCATGCAAAGGATCACGCTAGGTAATTTATGACCATCGAACCTGATACACCCTGTATACACATGACCTTCATAAATGGAATAAAGCAAATTTACCAGTTTCGTGGATGCTCTTAATTCAACGGCCAGATGTGTATCGATGCCAGATATAACGGAAAATGAGTTGTGGAACTTTAGAATCGCCCTGTGTAACTCTGATTGATTTATTTGAGACCCTAGAAATCCTAATAATTTCCGTCAAAATCGCGTCTTTAAGTTATGCAAAGTAGCAATGACGAAAATGGGGAGTGAAAAACCTAGCAAAGCCAATTTGATTGCCTATTATAGCTTATCCAGCCAAACGAAATTTATTAGCAGTCGCATATTGAAGCGCTCATTCTTGTTATGTAAGAATGACCCAAATAGACAGGTAATCTGCATACAGATCCAGTTTCTAATTCTGGGAAGTTGAATCTAAGTCCAAAGCAGAACTTGGTTAAAGAATTAAAGGAAGACAAGCCGTTCAGCAATTTTCATGATAACCCATTACTTATTGTAGATATTATTCTCAGAGAGGTCAAGTTTCCATACAAACAGAAATCATTTACGAGTAGGAAGAACGGAAAAAAATTTTTTTAAATTAAACCTGACGCGCGTAATTCTTCCAATCTTAAAGTGAGAAATCCCATCCAGTGCCAACACTTTGGTCGGCTCTTTTCGGGGGAGGAGGAGGAGGAGGAGGAGGAGGAGGAGGAGGAGGAGATTGGTTGTTGGTGTCTTTTGAGTTTTTATTCAGGCAAGGTTGACAAGAGGGGCTTGCTTGTCCTTACAGAACGAATATACGCAACAAAACGCTGACACTGGTGGAAAAGGAGGTGGGTGGGAGAGATTACAGCTTCCGAGGCGAAAAAGGCATCGGTGGCGGTGGTAGGGTATTAAGAGAAAGGAGGGAAAAGAGACAGAACTGAGGGATGGAGTCTTGATTGTCTGTGTCGGTCGCCACGAAAATTTCATCCATAATTCATGGGAATGCTCACGCTCTTGTTTTTGCCGCGTCTGGATTCGATTGCACAACGCGTCCAAACAGACGAACAAGGCGGCCCATCCTCGTGTTCTACCTACCCATCCCGTGTCTCACCGCCTACCCCCTCATTCCCATCTGCCGCTTCTTTTTTCCCCTTGTACTCCATTTTACTCCCGGATTAAATGGTATAACAGTTTTAGATTGGAAAAGAGAACGGCGACACTTGGCTTCTGGATGGAAAGGAAACGCAAAGGACTGGCATGTAATAGCAGCCACGGCATAACTTAAATAAAATGCTCTCATTCATTATTAATAAAACTAATTAAAAAATAATTTTTCCCTTATGCTTTTAAACTAAATATTAATTATAAAGTTCAATATATTAAAATTTCACTAACCTCTGTGGTCAGTCTTCAATTGATAAAAAACAGATCTCTTGTCCACGTTTTTATTTATTGTGTGTACATGTATATTTCGGTTACCTTGTAATCATCATTCAGCAGAATACATCAGTCAACAAGTTACACAATTATTATATACAATTTGAAGAGCCAATCACAAGATAGATTACAAAAAAGGATAGATTAAAAAAAAAGGGGGGGGGGTAAGCAATGTAATATAAGAAGCTTTAAGTACAATTAAAAATTCAGTTGAGGTTTCTTAAAAAATTAAAAGACAGGAATTCCCAAATGGACCATGATCCGCATTCAATAATAACTTTGGGTTTGCTTTTATATTTTTTATTTTTTAATATTGTAACAGCAGTAAACCAAACAGACAATAAATAATTGAGGCACTGGATGGAAGCTGCCCACCAAACAGGCAATAGCCTAAACAGGGGTTAATGAAATAAAACCATTAAAAGGAAATATTAAAGGAAAAAAGGGAGAGAAACTTACTAAACAAATTGAAATCTAAAGATATCAAAGTCATTATCATAATTGCTAAAACGATTATCAAAAATATTACTAATTTTAGAAACGGGATAGATCTAGTGTTTCAAAAGTATCTAGAAAGTTGACTTTCCTTAATAATTTGAAATCTTCCAGTGCAATTTGGTCGCCATTGTTAATCACCTGCTTGGCAACTGATAATTTTTCCGATCTTCCGAGCTTAATAAGTGCAAAATGTTCTTGGAATTTTTTATAGATGACGAATTATTAAAGGCTTTTCGACTGACCTTTATAAATGAAAGGATACGATTTGCATTTCATTTCTGTATAGGAGATAATTTGTCTTCGTTTTTTTCATTATTTTGTTTATCTATTTGCTATTACACTAATAAAATTCGACCTGTTGTAATTCTGTATCTAATTGGAATACGACCTATGATCACCTCAACCTTTCTTACACTCATCGTGAATATCCTGTATAAACGCACAAAGATTGAGCTTGGAAGAGACATGACGTTCAGCGGACTTAGATTGATAAACGAGATATCAGATCGGCAAGCGTTCTGGACGAGATACCATATAACATTCTGGGGATTCTTAAGCTGTCAGTAACGGAATATGTAAACAGAAAACCAAATATACCAACCCCACCCTCCAAAAAAAACAAAAAAAAAACAAACGGTGTCGTCACAAGTACCAAAACGGAACAAAAGAATTCTGCTTAAAAGATGTAAGCAATGGTAAACTGTTCAATATCAGGTCAACAAATGTCATATTGGGAAGGAGCGTCAATCCATTAAATGTACAGGAAGCGTCTTATGGACAGACGAGTCTAGGTTTGCATATTTACCATGCCGATGAATATTTGGGTAAATGTTCCTTTCAGATTGTAGTATCTTTGACAAAAAAAAATCTCGATGCATCCCGAAAACATGAACCGGTCATAACGAAACTTCACGTGAAATACCTTTCGTTCGGATACGCTCACAATTTCGCAAGAAGGTTCTGGACACAGCGAGAACACTGCATGAACCCGCTCTTACTGTCATGCACATTCAACAAGGAAAAATGTGAGAAATGCCATTTCGTTGATAGCCGGACCATGGCCTTCTTGGTATCCTCCATGCTACATTAAGAACATTCTACGACCATTTTGCTACCGTTTCTCTCTCGGCATTTAGAGCTATTTTCCAACAAGAAAACCCTAGCCACATAAGTGCTTGCAACAAACTGTCTTGGCCAGCCAGATCGCCATACTTCTTTCCACTTGGAGTTTGATGTAACGTCGTCCTCGACCAACCCAGAAAATGACAAATTAGCCCACCAATTAGCAAGAGAATATCCCTTGAATACTATCCAGCAACTTTATGAATCCATGCAACCACTTCGGATAATAGTTTGCATCCAGGCCAGAAGCGGATCAATGCCATATCTCTCGATTCACTTACTCGTATGTAACGCTTTCTGTCCAATAAATCACCGAAATATTTTCAAAGGCTATCCTTTAGTACATTCCGCATGCCAATATTCTTGTCAATTATGTAGTTCCTTCTTGGTGCGTCGAAGTATTCTGTCAAAGAGTGCATCTGCAAAAGCAGTGTCATGATATGGAGTTGTTTTCAGGTTTTGGTTTGAGTTCATTAGTCGACTTACAGGGTATCTATAACTGCATGAAGGTATTTTGCTTGCTCCGGATTTTATCACGTAATTGCACTGACATATCAGGTGCAAGATATGCGGAATTGATTTATTATTTTATTTTGTTTTATTTATTTATTGGGGTCCAATATGGCCATCCAGGGCCTGTATGGCCAGAGGCCGACGAGTTGGGTCCCTGGATGGACTTGAATTGACGACTGCTGTATGATGGTCGCAGCAGCCGGGGGGGGGGGGGTGAAGATGCCGCAATGGACACTGGAGACTCGTCATGCAGTGTTTAACGACAATTGGTGCGGTCGAGGAGGGCCCATACAAAGGCCTCCTTACTCCCTGGACCTGACCCCGCCAGATTTCTTTCTTTCGGGTCATTTCGAGAACAGTATCTACGCGTTTAAATCAATTCGACGAACCTGGATGATTTAAAGAGAAAAATTACCGCAGCCATTCAAAGCCTCACTTACAGATGCTAGAAAACACGTGTTGTGAAGTAAAGTGTACATGTTGAAGTTTCAAAAAAGTGATGAGACAGAAAATACGTTTGCAAAATGTCAATGCTCTTGAGAAACAAAAACTATAATAAAAAAAAAATACCGTCATACATTAGTGGCCACCCAGTAGATGAAAGCATTATCATAAATTCTATGCAATTAAGATTATAATATTCTATACATAAATCAAAAGGACAATAATCAGTATCTTATTTTTCAGGTCGCAATAAAGGTAACTGTGTGTAACTATTGACAAGTGTACAAGAGATTAAATGAAAATTAGTAATAAATCTTAAAGAATGTCCTGCTCATTTAACAAAAAATACGAGCGATAAATTATGAATAAGTTGATGCTCAGAGTTCAAATCGATCCAACCAACATTAATTTTATATAGCAGTCAAGATGAAGCTAACAAAACACCTTATAAAACATCCAGGCCAATTAGCGCATCACTCAATTTTTAACGCTGCTAATATTAATTTCACCTACATAGACGTTAAGAAATTGATGACGTTTATTTAAAAAAAAGAATTTTTAAAGCGTCAATCTCTTTAATGTAGAGTCTACATTGTAGATCATTCTTTCCAAAACTTTGCTTCATATCTCCCATCATGTACGGTTTGTTTTAACCGAAATCCATTTATTTTTGATTTAATAAACGAAGTACAGTTAGCCATTTATTTAAAAAAAAAACAAAAAAACTATTCTTTCATATATAAAAACCTTCAACGCACAAATAGCTTGCTTTTGTCATCCGATTTAAGCGCACCCTTAATCTAATCAAGACATTTAATTATTACTCGTTAGAATAACAAGGCATTTAATTTCAATAATTGAAACGCACTTTGAAATCCTGACAGGCATAAACCTAAAGCAGCTGCGCTTGAGTGGCAACAGTCTGCCCGCTATTCATCTTAAAAGAAGAGGGGGAAAAAACTGTAACGTAAAAAAAGAAAAAAAAAACAGACAAGAGAGAGAGAGAGACAGAGAGAGAAAACGCATTTCCATAATAAAAGCGCGTCAGAAATGAACTCCCTCATCGGCAGTCGATTGCCAGTCCCCTCACCCTCCGCAACCCTCAGGTGTTCGACGCTGATTTTTCAACGCGTTCCAGTCCTCTGCAAACTCAACAGCTTTGCCACCGTCACATGTTTGGCAAATTTAAATCAGGATCGCGCTATTCAACATACAAGCATCGAAAAACTATTGTGTGAATCACATTTTTACATGCCTAAAAGATCACCTCCTATAATACGTACAAGACTGCTAAAGGCAGTTTCTTTCTTTCTTTCTTTCTTTCTTTTTCCTTCCTCTGTATACGATGATCAAACGCTTGAAGTCACGACGTTTAGGGAGCACCTTCATTCAGTGAATCGTCTCAACCTTACAGTCGACTGCAAGTCTCTTAATCATTAATTCAAATTTAGGATAAACTGAAAAGTGGCCCAAGAGTACGCCATATCTCCTTGATGTTAATAGTTAAATGTAGAAAACAGTAAAGCACCGGAACGGTAATCCGGAGGTTCTTGGTTTGTATTCAGGCTATGGAATTTTCTTTACTATTTTCTAAATTTCTTTAAATTAAGGTTTCTCTACTCCGTCCCTGTTTATTCTTCCTATTTGGTAAATTTTATGTAATTCCGACAGAATGCGAGTGAACCTACAAATGGTGGACGTTATCGCTGTAAGTGTAAGGATTATCGTATTAATGATTTATCCAAACTGTAAATCAAAAACTCTTATTTAATAATCATACAGTAATAATTTGTTTTCTGGACACATCGTTTTAACTTCATTTCTCACAAAAAAAATCAAAATGCGTTCCCAGTTACAATGGAACACTTTCATTAAACTTATGAATGAAAAAAACACAATCATCTGCGGCTTGAGAAACTCTTAAGATTTATACAGTCGAGTCAAATTATTATGAATACAAGCTAATAATCAGAATAAACGATCAGTATGCACAGCAGCTAGACGGCGTGGAAGAGAGCCATCAAGATGCTGGAAGATTCCACTGGTATCTGAAGCCATGCAGACTAATGCTACTGAAAGGTGCATTATGGACTGAACAGTGATCCAAAGGTTCATGATTCATGGAGCGAATACTGGATTTATATCTGGGGAATTAGGGTCCAGGGAAGTACATGGTCGTAGTCCTCCAACCATTCCCAGACAATTTTCTGGCCGTATGGCATTTCTGGAATAACTTGTCTACTGTACGAGTGTGTCTAATGGATAACAAGCCAAATTGGGCGAAACAATGCTAAGAAAACATAATCCTAATCATAACACTGCCTTCACTCGCTTGGTCCTTCCGACAATGGCTGCAAGGCGATTCTTTTCGGAGTTTCTCAACCGAATACGACAACGTCCATCCACTCAGAATCATTGGAGCATGCCAATCACGCAAAATCCAATTCCAGTGCTGAAATACAAATTATAGCAGCGCAGTTTCTGCCAATGCACCTTTAACAGCATGAATATAATGACCATCCGTCTGCTTCGGAGCCCCATACGCCACAGAATTCGCAGTACCGTCCTTGTCGACACACTTCTGGCAGCCATCTGCTTCATTTGAACTGGTCAACTATTGCTCACACGTTTTCACAGTTTACTTCAAAAATCAATAGCGCATCGTGATCCATAGCTTCTACGCCGTTTATTTACAATGGTGCAGTTTCTCTAATCACGATACTTTTTTAATCATAACAGCAGCACGCGAACAGTTTGGAAATGCTGCCAGCATTGGCTAAAAATCCATAGTCAGCCCTTTTGCAGATCACTTGTTTTACCCACGACGTCAATGACTGAAATGTGTGTAGACATCTCATCTTTTATATCCGCTTTTTTTTTTTTTTTTTTTTTTGGCTAAGCGCTGCTGACGTTCAAAGTACGAGGTCGTCTTAATGGTCTCGACTGTGTAATTTTAAAGTATTTAAATCGTCTGAGGTCCAAAATCTAGGGATTAAACATGAAACATAAGCTCATTTCTTTCCTCCCAGTATCAGAGTTTCTAAAACTGTAAGGAAAAGCAGTAAGAAAAAACTGTACGGAGAAGCAGTGAATTAACCTAACCTAAATTACCAAAACTTCTTTGCTGCTACTTTCAAGGACTTGAAAAGGATGGAATAAATGTGTGAATGTACACTGCAATTACGGTAGAAAAAGAAAAAAGAAATTCGGCCAATTACCCTTGAGTACACTTTACTCCATCTAGTTTTGCTACTTATTTATGATTTACCTTCCGAAGGTTAATCCACTGTTTTTCCGTACAGTTTTTAATAGCACGAAGTTCATATTAAAATATTTATAAATTTACCAACAGCGTTTAGCATTAACGAGGCTCAATTAGAACCACAACTTTCGGCAAGAATAATAATTTCTAATAAAAGACTTTACCGCACGACAAAAAAAAGAATATTTCCAAGAAAGATTCAATTCCTGAAATTCGAGAGTAGGAAAGAAGCTTTTTTAGAGGGAGGGAAATGAGCTACTATTTTTTTTCTTTTATTATTTTAATACTTGAAAAGTAAAATAAAGTTACCTTTGCCAGAATCATTAGAGAGGATTTGGTCCGTGTGCAAAACGGTTAAATCTCGTTCCACGCGAGACTCGAGATGAGAAAGGAAGAAAAAGAAACAGCCAATAAAACGGGCGATTGGAAGATAGCCCGGCTCTTGTCTTGTTCATCGTTCCCGTCAGCAGTTTTTCAAACCACAAGAAGAGAGGTGGGGGTATGCAAGAAAATCATTTAACCCAATCCTTCTCTTAAGGGAGGAAGTGGAGAAAATTTTCTTATTTTTTTAAACATTAAATTTCTTTTCTTCCTAAGTAGTTAGCAAAAAATTTCTCTTACTCTCCTGGCTCTAGAACAATATCTCTCGAGTATGATAACGCAGCAAAAAAGAATAAAAATCAGCTTTCCAGTTTATGGAAGATGGTTCAGCAAAAAAAAAAGAAATAATCTTCTGAGGTGGAGGATGAGAAAGAAGAGGGTAAGAGGAGGGTATAAAAAAGAAGAAAGCCATATCGAATTAATCGAATCATTCCGAAACGCTTTCCTATTCCTATCCACTGCATACCCACCGAAAAAAAGGCTTTTAATTTAAGAACCGAATTGACCGAATATAAAAAGTTTATAAATACACTGAGTGATCAATTTATTATGACCACATTTTGCCTTTAATACGGCGTTGATTCTTTCTGGCACGAACTCCAAAAATACTGATAAGGTGGTTTGTGAAATCTGACACCATGTTAATGAACAGTTCTGTGAGATTGAATGGTTGCGGGTCCAGCTGTCCGATCGATTTTTCAACTTCATCCCATAAATGCTCAATGGGATCGAGATACAGAGATTGTGAGGGGGCGGGGCATCTAAACAAAGCAAACTCTGCTTCATGGTTTCTTCGCACTTACTGCACCTTCCACTATCTTCCTCTGTGTCCCATTATTTTTCTTCTTTGCGGATACTAACATATATCAAATCTATTTTTGTCCTTATGTTCATTTATTTACAAATCAATTAACTCTGTTATTGCTCACAACTCCTATAAAGATTTGGCATAACCTTGATAGCCATAACCATAATACTCGTTTTGCTAAAGAGATACGGGTTCCAGCATCACAACTAAACTATCGCAACCGAAGTATTTCCCACATCGGGATAAAATATTGGGCTTTTCTGCCCCCGGCGATACGTTCGTTTGCTCCTTACTCTTCGTTTCGAAGAGTTTTACGAACTCTTTGTTCTTATCATATATCACTAAATACGAAGTTTGCCTATTAGTATCTTTTCAACTTGTTGGTATTCTGTCAATGTTTTTTCTGATTATCCACTTTACTTCAAGCCCTATCCTAGATTACACAATTTCTTTGATATTTTTGTAATCGATTATTATGTATAAGGCCCTATTGCAGCCCTTTTTAGGTCTCTCATGTGCTTGCCATCGTTGTCATCAACTGTTAGTTTTAAATTAATACATTACCGTTTTTTGTATCCGATTTTAGGTCGTCTCTGTTGGTTTTGTTTGTTTTTAATTTGGTCTGCTTTGGGTTTATTGTAACAGTTTGGTTATCTAATCTATGTACTAACCCAATTTTTGTTGCTTTATATTAGTCAGAAACCGTGCCCACTTGGCTTAACTTGTTGGTTTATACGGGCCTCGTCGGGCTCTACTGGAATTGTATTTTACTAACCCAAAATATAAATAAATATAAATGTTCCTGAAACCAAACCTGTACAACATGAGCTGCACTATGACAGGGCATATCTTGTTGAAAGTAGCTATCTTTATTGGGATAAACTATCAACATGACAGGATGAATTTGGTCAGCAAAGATATTTAGATATCTTGTGCGTTTCAGAGATCACTTGAGAGGACCCTTGACTAAGATGTGCTATCATTTGCTGTACTATTCCTTTCTCATGCATTTTACAATTCTATTCCCTATTCCGCCCGACCATTCACTACCAAAAGATGCACGATCAGATCCAGTTTTTTGCATGGCAAGTCCAGTCTTTAATCACCTTAACAAGAGTTGCTTTTGAACATTTCACGAATCCGGCGGTTTCGCGAATTTTCGCTCCATAACTCCGAGCTCCTACAATATTCGCATGTTCAACATCTTCAAATCGCGCTGTTTACCCACTTTCACAAACAATCATTTCTACAACAATCGTAAGCACTAAGCTTTCCTTACACAAGAATCACGCTTTAAGCGACACCAGCGTGATGCTAATTTGGTTAAAACTCTCACGTGATCATAATGAATTAGCCACTCAGTCTGACCAATGAATTAGAAGCATAGATTTAATATTTTAATGAACCTCCTTGAGCCCAAATTACAGCTTGTATGCAGGTTGGTAATTTAGTCAACAAGGTGTTGAAGTACTTTAAGTCAATGGAAGACTAGGTATTCACCAGATATTCCTATAGGTCTCTCAGTAGATTTGTTGGAACAGGATCTTACTCTGGATATATCGTTCAAAATCTTCCAAACATGGGGTTCAAAATCCCTTAAGCTCTGGAGCGTCCAGGATAAATGACAGAAATTTGTGCTGACTAAACCACTGCTGAAAGAACAACAAGATTGTCTTCCACGAAGAAGCTGTCACATGCAGGATAATATCTGTAGTATTGCATGCTGGAGTTGGTCAGCAGCATTATTCATGTAATCCCTGGAACTCACCCGTTTCCTTCTATGAATATCAGGGGATCAGTTTATATCAGCAGAAGAACTCCATATATCGGAATCACAAGAATCTTGAGTTTTCTCAACAAGCTTGCTGGATCTATTGCTTCATGAAGCTCCTACCAAACCTTCTGTCTACCGTTAGTACAAAACTGCGTGTATGGTGATAATTTAGACCCCATAACCTTCTTCCAGTTTTCACGTGCCCATTCAGGACATTCTAGACACCACTGAGGACGAACTTCCCAGTTCTGTTCAGAAATGAGTGTTGCTTGTATAGGCATGCGACTGCCGAGTTGGATCAGTTTCTGTTCCCAGCGCATTGTTCTCCCAGATATGAATCCGGAACAGTCTTGGTTAATATCTATTGCCGCACAGTTGATCCCCGTTTTAAGCGAAGGCGGTATCGCTCATAATGGATTGAGACACTGTTAACCCCTTTTGGTTGTTCCATTCCATAATTTTTGCTTAATTTTTGTTCCTTTTAGAAAGATTGTAGATCATTGAATAGCGCACCTATGAATATACGAGTACTCTGGATAAGTTTGTAAGTTAGTTAGGTCCTTCTTTTACCCCATGCTGATCAAGCCCAACTCTTTCTTAAATAAGTACATGCTTGAATGACTGACCTCAAACTGTTTTGCATAAAAAAGCTGTTTTCATATATTCCACGCGTCTCTAATTGACCAGTGGTTGTACAAAAAGCTCAAGAAAGTTTGTTTGTTTCCCGAAAATAAAATTGTAAATTAAGCTTAGCTTCTGCAACGATGAAATATTTAATTAGTGGCTAAATAGCCTATATATACAGAAAGAAAACATTTCTGCGGAATGTTTCGACAAAGTTCATGGCTTTGAGCTATTTTGGCACACAACATCGCATAATGCGAGTCAGCTGCAAAATGTCATCGCCTTTGGCTCTGGCTCTCAACAAACGACGAGTTGCCTACTTGTAAAGGAACTCTTTATGCTTTGTCAAATGTTGATCCTGTTATGCTAATTTTTCTTTCGCATAAGCGCACTTGAGGGACTCATTATGAAAAGCCCCAGCTAATTCCTTTAAAATGCAAGACTAATGAGCGTTGAGAAGTCTTTACTACATCAGTCTAAGTTCAGTAGCAGATATTCAATCAAAACGAATGTTGCATTAATTCTAACGCTATATACTATTTGTTAAGACAAAATTTCATATTTCTAACCAAACTGCCAATGCAAACTTAGATCAGTTTTCGCAAGACCCACATGAAAGCTAAATTGAAAAGTAAGTTCTTGCGTTATGTCTGCTAAAGTTGAAATCCATATCAAGTTAATAGTAAGGTTTTTTTTTAATTGACCATAATTATAACTTTCTTTTTTGGAAATGCTAAAATGCATTTTTCAAAATAAAAAATGCACCGAACGAAATGAAACAAGAGGAGACATTCCGCAAGCTAACATTATTTTGAAAACTGTGTTTATTCTAGGCAATCATTGAAGAATAATTTATTTGACCAATAAAATTTGTAAAATAAAAATTATAGCTCAAACTTAGGTCTATGCTAAGGATGAAAAAATAGGCATTATTCAATTCACCCTTTTAGAGAACGGGGACCAGTATCAAGAAAAGACAATTATAGAAGTAAGTTACAATTGCGATCGACGAGGGCACACACACACAAAGGCTGCTATTAGTAGCAGAACCTGGGGAGTAGCGCGACAACTGAATCTGAATGTTACCACGATGCGTAAAGTTCTCCACTTCTATCCATCAGCCATGTGCAACACGAAGATTAAGATCAAAACTGGAGAATTCTGTGGGGAGATGAGACCCATTTTCACCTGAATAGAACCAGTAACACCACAATTGCCGAATTTGGGCATCCCAACAACCCCATGCAGTTCAGAAAATTCCGTTAAATTCATCAAAACGCACTGTTTGGTGTGGGTTCGCAGCAGAATTCATCGTTGGACCATTTAATATTTTTTTTTAAAACATTACTCCAACAGGACCAGTAACCTATACCGTTATCATGCAAAGATGTCGTGATATGCTCACTAGTTTTATCATTCCACGGCTTCAGCAGAGAATGTCTGGATCAGATTATGATTATGGCAGATGGAGCACCACCACACTTTGGTCGGTACAGGAAACTGTTGCTGAAGTTCAAGGTCTATCTTGGTGGGGTCCCAAACTTCACTACCTGTGATGAACATTTCTTAAGACATGTTATGCTCGTTCGTAGAGAATGTTATGCAGCGAGGCAATGTGTGGTCCACAAGAACGGCGATCATACATGTGTTTTGAGGATGCGCTCACATTGAAGGTAGTCAATTAAAGGGAATGTGCTGAATAAAACTGAATAAATGTGCTGATGTTTCACTTCAATTTCGTTTTTATTACTCATTTGTCTGTTCTCTGTAACTTTTTAATAACACTACACGGTGCCACCTTTTCCCTTATCGGCAACATTTGGAATCTGCATTTCTTTTTCCATGTAGTCATTAATCCCCGTAACAAATTTGATGCCATTCTGACTGTGAGATCAGAGCTACAGATAGCTTAACACCCTGTACATCAAGTATGTGCCTGAAAATGAGTGCACCAGTGATAAAGAAGAAACCGAGATAGGCTTGCTATAAATTTTTAATTTTGATATTCTCATTGACAAAGAGTTATTGTTGAACAGCGACGCCATGGAGATCCAAGAGATCTGTTTGGGTTTCGAAACGTTCCAGAATATCCATTGACTGTCTTCATATCTGTGCCTGGACCTAAGTTTTAGAAGTATAAGTTTAATTTTGAAAATTTTATCTTCTAGTTTTTTGTCCCCAACGCATATCCCCGTTTTATCCTCCACATTTAAGAAACTTTTAACCCCTAAAGGCCAAGATAAGAAATGGGGTTAAAAGTATCACAACAATTTTTTTACACACTTTTAATTTCCTATCTTTAACTCAATGTTAGGTTACTGAATGCCTCCTCAATTGGATTTAAAAATTACACGGTGCTTTCTTTATTGCGCAAGCCGCGCGTTAATTCTGTAACTTGCAAATTTGGAAATTACATTTAGCACAACGCAAAGAGCTGTAACAAGGGTTCCTTTCAAAATAACATATTTTCATCACTTAGCATTCTTTCACTTGCCACTTGCTAATATCCCATTATGCGAACTAAATTGTCAATTCGATGTTCGGTTGCTAGCTTCTCATACTAAATACTTAAAAGATACTAATAAAACCAACTAAAACGAATTTTAGATCGTCATGAGTTCTTGAAATGTTCAAACACTGCGAGCTCAATCGAATTCGTTATTGAATCCAAGTCCTTTAACTCAATTTCGTGAATATTTGAGCTCGTTCTTCAATGAAATTACGTCGATGATAAATAACAAAGCTCTTTCGTAAAATTACCAAAATTTATTTAATTTCATTCCGTTGTCGTAGCTTCTATTTAAAAAAGATTCCCAAATTGTTTTAGAGAAAATTAAAGTTAAATATAAATTATTTAAAAATAAATATAGAGTATACGAACCATACTCTCCTGTAACTGTAGCAGCCACAACTGCACCGGAAAAATGAGGATAATAGGAAACTATACGAGCAATAGCATCTTGGGCTGCCGTCGTCGGACTCATTCCTCTGCGCATGCTCTCCACTGTCTGGTAACTGAAAGAGAAAAAAAAAGCAGACCCAAAACTATCGATATTTTTCATATTAGTGGCTAATTTATATCTACTGGCTACATAATCGAAATTATATAAGCAAACCTCAAAGTCCACACACAGTAAAAGTCATCAGTGATGGACTAGAGGAAATGAAATCAATAACCGGATCCAAAAGAAAGAAATAATTACCCGAAATAATGATTTCAATCATTCACAAAGAGAGAGAAATCAGAAATTAAAATACTTTCTTTTATTATTTCTCCTTTTTTTTTATATCTTTCACTAAGTTTGAAATATGAGGCTACACAAGCGACGCGTTGCTCGCTCGCTCATTAAGATCGCCAGTCAAGTGTTGCCTCTATCGCACTGCACTTAATGGCCGGGTTTAGAGCTCAAACTTGGACTAAAAGCCTACGAGTGACGTTGCTCGTGATTTACAGCTTGGCTGCGCACATAAACAGGGATAGGAGGTGACTAAAACGCACTCTTTTTATTACCTGGGAAGAAATCGCATCATAACGTCGCCGTTGCCGGTCGCCGCCGCTCCTCCGACGCTCTTATCACAGTACGCTCCCGAGCCGGCAATAGGCGAATCCCCAACACGTCTGAGAATAAAATGTAAAAAAAAAAAAAAAATACAAATAGATATCATGATGTAAAAGAGAAAGCCAAAAACAATGGATAGCGTAAAGATAAATTAATTCTAATTATCCAAAAAATTTAATTCTCATCTTAATATTAATCAGGTTATCCATAAATAAATTTCGGTTTGTAGCCTCGAATAGAAGAATCTCTTATTGGAATGCTATTGTATTGATGAAAGTCTGATGACTAATGGATAAGACGGGTCTTTTCTTCAAATTCGTTTATTTTCTAGAATGTAAGGGCGTTGTCACGGAATTGGCCAACGCAGCTTGTTAACCGTCTGTTTATTTCTCTGCTTTACTGCTTCAACTGCTCAACCTTTTTTTGGCTTTCGAAACTTATGACCAATTTACAGTATTTTACGCACGCACAAGTATAAAGAGTACGAAAATTATTTGTAATGAAGGAAAAACCTCTATCACAAAAAAGTTCATCTGAATCCGAGATATGAAACGCGTTGCCTTTATTCTCAACGCCAAGACGAGAAGCGAATATAAAATTTACCTAACAATATACACTGAGTGACCAATTTATTATGACCATCTGACAATTTTAAGCAAATCAGCAATGGCTTCACGCTGTTGTCGCTAGAGAACGAGACTGATATACAGGGTGGTTATAAAATAACGTGAGGTATCCAGAGCCCTCTAGCGAGTAAAGTAATGGACGAAACAGAACCAAATTTGATGGGCGTACATAGTGGACCATGGGATTTAGATTTCTAAAATAAGAAAAATTAGTACCAAAATTCACCACCAATAAAATTTTGGCACTGTTTATCGAACAAAATGCATTAATTTGCATAAACGCATTCCGTGTAGCAATCATGAGTATAAAAGGAAAGGCTGGGAGAATTCTCACCATTCTGCGGCCAACTGCCTTTCGATGGCTCTTACCTTATGGGACCGTGCTTTGTTAGTCAAGCTATATGTCAGCGGAACGAGAATGCCAATGGCTTCCCTTCGTGAATTTCGGCGATTAAAGAAGTTGCGAAAAGGACCGATGAGCATAACAAACTTACGAAACATGATTCAACGATTTGAAACTACAGGAACTCCAGCACAGCAACCAGGCCGAGGACGCAAAGCGGTTAGTCAGCAACAAGTTGAAGAAGTTTCAACTGCTGTTGTCGAACATGAGATGGCGAATGTGCAGGGTGCCAGCAGTGCTCGGACAGTATCCCAGCGTACGCAGATCCCATACTCAGCGGTGCATCAGATGTTGAAGTTTTACCCGTATAAAATCTCTTCTGTTCAAGAATTGCTCCCTGGCGATGGGCCACCCGATTGGATATTTCATTGAGTTTCTTAGCACGCATGCAAGTTGACGGTACGTGGCCGTGGCAGATTTTAGGAAGTGACGAAACACACTTTCATTTGAACGGTGGTATTATTAACGCACACAACTGCCGCATTTGGGCTGCGAATAATCCGCACTTGTGTGCAAAAATCAGTGTGTTGTAGGTTTATAGCATCTTTTAATCATCGGTCCTTACTTTTACGAGGAGAATTGTGCAAGTCGACCAGTGACCTGTACCGTTACTGCTGACAGGTATGCCGATATGCTACAGAACTTCCTAGTTCCACAACTGCAGCAACGAGGATGTCTCGATTTGACCACATTCATGCAGGATGGTACACCACCCAAAATTGGACGTAAGGTACAGCGTGTGTTGCGGCAACATTTCTATGACAGCAGTCATTTGTCTTGCATTTCCTACGATATGGCCACCGAGGTCGCCCGATATCAATCCTTGTGAGTTTTGGTTGTGGGGATTTCTTAAAGGTGTTGTGTATCAAGGACATGTCTCCGATATCGCAAACGTTGAAGATAGAATAACGTTACAGGTAAGACAAATTACGTAATTCTGATATGTTGCGAGGTGACGTGAAAAATAGCGTGAATCGTATGAAATTCTTGGAACATCACGATGGTGGTCATATTGAACTTCATTTGCAAGTTACAATCATTTGTTGTTAATAAAATTGATGTGTGCTGTGTCGTTTGGCATTTAATCATCAGTATTAACACTAATACATTTTTGCAGCGCCAAAATTTTATCGGTGGCGACTTTTGGTACTAATTATTATTTTTTTAGAAATCGAAATCCTATGGTCCCACTATATAGCCATCAAATTTGGTTATGTTTCGTTCAATACTCGCTTGAGGGCTCTGGAAACATCACGTTATTTTATAACCACCCTGTATAAAAAAAAAAAAAAAGCTTAGTGCTTACGAGCGTTAAGGTCAGTTTTAAAACGGGAAAAATTATTTTTGTGAATAATTTTCTGTCCACAGAGAGAAACTGTAATTTTAATATCTAAACTCCAAAAAAAAAAAATAAATAAATAAACTGAAAAATGGTGAAAGACTAAAAAAATTTATCAGGAGTAATGTAATAGAGTATGAGGCAAGTTATCTCTTTTCCCCCTTGAAGTATCGTGATAAGATCCATATCGAATAAGAAAAATTTAATTTTAATATCTGTGGGCGAAATTTCGTTTGATTATAAAAATTTTTTCCTTATTTGAAATGACTGCTTAAAACATGAAGCAACAGTGGTTTTTAAACAGTTTTGTTTAAACTCTCCGTAATTCCCGGAATCTTTAAAAATTAGCAAAAGATAGATTTCATGTCTGAGTTCAGCAGTAAAAAATCGTCGAAACAGCCGCAGGGACAAGAGGGGGGGGGGGAATTCCTCTATAACGCAAAACAGTTGTATTTAGGCTTAAAGGCCAAGTCTACAGTCAATATAACTTTATTTAAATCGAAAGATTACCTCATTAATAAAATCGTGGCATATTTATAATTTTTTAATTCGAGTCCTAAAGGTGTGAAAAACGAAAATTCCGAACGGAATTTCCAATAGCGGAGTATCCATCTTGGTGACGTCAACGGAGGCATAAGCTTAGCTTCACATGGAAAATGAATACATAGCCCGCGAGATTAATCATCATCAATACATAATAAAATAATTAATTTAATTTATGTATGTATTAATGATGAAGACGTCACCAAGATGGGCGCCCCGCTATTGGAAACTGCGTTCGGAATTTTCGTTTTTTCACCTTAATTAAATTTTTTAAATATGCCACGATGTTATTAATGCGCTAATCTTTCGACTTAAATAAAGTTCTATTGACGTAGAATTGTCCCTTAAAAACTATATACGGTCTATTTTACAGCAAGCTCTAAAAGAACATCCGAAATTTATTTCTGGATAATCTCATAGCTGTATAGTGACTGTATTGACTTACCCGGGAATTTTAAAGCGTGCCCCGTTGGTAGAGGTTCCGGCAGCGATGCGCCCTTCCTTGTCGACGGCCACCATGCCGATGGTGTCGTGACCGAAGGCGTCCAAGGGGCGTTCAGGGCGTTCAGGGCGTTGGGTTCGAAGCCTCTTGCGGTGGAGGCTTTTGGGAGAAGCCACCGGTATGTAAGGACCACATGTCGTCTTGGGATCGGGAGAAACATTCTAAATTTATACAGAGAAAAGACCAATCAGATATCATAGCAGACGTAAATGACAGAAAAAGTTAAATTTTTGAATACAGTGGTACACAAACGTCTAAACATCGTGTATCGAAAAGTCATTAAAGTGTTAATTTATAAGTGCGTTGGGGTTGGTTTAGCATTTAATGTATGCCAGTTTAATTAGTTTCACTTTTGAAGCAGGTTGCGGCGAGTTTAACACTCGATAAAAGACCATAGTCTTTACTTAATATGATGTAAACCGCCGTTGACATCCAAGATGGTATGAGTTCTCTTGGGAATTGACAAATAAATATTGAAAGTTGGAAAATGGAATGCGATACCATTCTTCATGTGAAAAATTGTTCCAGTTATCGAAGAGATGCTGGAGGTGGAAAACATTGACCATTAGTGGCATATAGTGGTACTGCGCCTAGACTATATCTGCATGCTCTTCAAACCAAGATTTCACAACACCATCAACTGGGTGAATCGGAGCTTTATCGACTTCGGGAAACAATGTCTGCACTATGAGGTGCACTTGGTCGGCCAAAAGTTTACGTAGTCACTACTTTTCAAGGCGATGATGTGCCTTTACCGTTGGCACAAGACGATCCTGGTCGTAAGCTTGAAACGATGCTTGGGAACAGTGTGAAGCAGAATTCATTAGACCATATTACAGTTTCCATTGATAGATAAGTTCACGATTTATGGGTATTGAACCACTCTCTTTCCTTCTGAGCATAAGTGACACTAATGAACGGAGACCACTAGGCCATAAAAGTTTTTAATAACACTCATGCACATTTCGGCAGCCAAACTGCCCTCTTCAGATATTAAGCAGCTTGGCTGCCGAAATGTGCATCCGTGATATTAAAACTCTGTTATGGAATAGTGGTGTCCGTTCATTAGTGTCGTTCATTGTCCACAGATTCTGGCATCTCTTTATTCTATATTTTATGATATAGTTTCTATATATTATGATTCTATATTCCGAGCATACGTGGTTTGGAAATTGCAGCTCGCCGATAAATGTTTTGCTTATGAAACTTCCTCATTGCAGTTTTTGTGGACAGGGGGTTTGTAAGACCGATATTGAGCCCTGGAATGAATTTTGCAACACTTGTTTTCTAATTTCGATCATAATCTTTCTAATGACCTTTGTCTCTTTCAATCAGTTGATAATGTCGTCAACACGTAAACTTATCAGCCAACGTTTTCCCGGAAGCTGTTTATGCCGTCATAACTTTTGATACTGTGTAAGGCGTATAAATTGGCAACTTCAGGCATAGAGGACACCAACCTCACTCTTACCTCTTTGAAACTCAACAAGCTGACATAAATCAGTATGACCAGGAAGCTTATACTGAGAATGACGAACTTTAAGCTTAGGTATCCCGCCTGTCAGCTAGCTGTCTAATCACATAGCAAAAGCATAATCTACAACACTTCCGCTTTCATCTCGAAATATTCAATTTCACACCTGCAAAGGATCTGGCGTCTCCATATTTTTATCCAACCCATTTATATAAACTATAACGAAACATATCAGCTTTAATTGGTTTTTATTTTTACGCTGAAATTTTGCAACAGGGTTCCTCATCTGGATAAGAGTAATTTTTAAAAACGCTTTAATGATCTCTTAAAATATGCTTAAATACGACTCTTCAAATTTAAAAGATGAGATATTACGCTGATGTTGTATCTACGGATGCTCTCAGGAAAAATCCTATACGGCTCCATTTTGCAGCTATCGAAGTTGTCAAATAGTTCCACGGATGATCTGTATTTCAAACTTCAGGATACCAGTCAATAGCATTAGAGAGGAAATGGTAAGGGACCGAGTTTCAAACCAAACTCAAAAGGATTAATTAATCATTTATAGGAAAAGTTAATTTAAACTGCAGTTGAGTCAACAGCTTATTTCGAACTGTATCTTGCCAAACGAAGAAAATGAACCGGTAGAGTTTTCTTTTATTAATTAATGGCCTGTAGCAAAATTCTCGCCATACAATGGCATGGAACTCGACCTCAAGTTAAAGTGGTTCATTCAATAAAATCCATACACGAACTGGCCAAGCAAAAGAAAGAAATTGTTCATCAATTTAAACGAAAACAGAGGTTGACGGTGTGTCTATTAAAAAAAAAAGCAAACCTATGGTTGGTTTGGTAGTTTGACTATTTCACTTCCGTGTGACGAGTATTCGTGGAAATGATGCTGTAGTTTTCCGTGCCACAGTTTCCCATTACAGAAGTGCATAGATCAATAAGGACATGTGTTTGAACATTTATTATAACAATATTTATTGTACAACCATTGTTTTGTATTACTGCAAAAATGTTATGTTCAAATAAAGTTGCTATCCATTTTATAATCCATTGTGTACAGGAACCATTTCCGCTTTTTGTCGTTTCTTTAAATCCAAACACACCATACTTCACTGCCTCTATCTCCTAAATGGTTGGATCAATTTAAAAAACACCAAGAATAAAACATTTCTCAAATGTTGTGTACAATCTGAAAATACCATTAAAAATAGGGTTTCCATTGCACACTTCAAAGTTGATTTTCATATTCGAAAATGGCGTCGGTTGCTTTGGAAATGGAATACACATTAAAACCCTTCACATTGAAAGTACTCTCTCAGATTTGTACTTTAGAAGTTGGCTACTGGTTCACTTCACGTGAGATACCCTGTATAGTGTAAGGATAAGGATGTGTAGAAGTTATGCACACGATAAAAAAGGCTACATAGTGCCTGAAATACGCATAGACTTACAAGGGAATCCCTCGAACATGTATGTCACAGATTTGCCACCAAATTGAAATATGTTACTCATCTGAAGCTACTATAGATGCTTGCAAAATATGAGAGTGCGAAATTTTGTTTCTTTCAAAATAAACCGCGAAAACTAAAAAATTTTAGCATACATAACCATACAAGGACTCCATTGTTAAAGCGGATAGGCTATGTGGGATTCCCTTGTTAGTGGAAAGTGGTTCGACCTTGTTCTTTTACAAACGCTCATTTTTGAGTAAGCTCATTACTTTTTTTTTCGAAAAATACCACGTCATTTTCGTTATCACTAAATCCCGCATTTCAGATCTTCAAAAATCGAAAAACAAATTAAAATTCATACATACTTTTAATTACATCGCTTTTTTTTAATATAAATTTTTGATGGACTATTCTTGAATAAACAATCATCGCTGAACGACGATGAAAAGCGAGAGACTTTTAATAAAGAAAACTTCCTTGAAAGCAGTCAGCCATGAAGGAGAAAATGCACGAACGAGGATTTTGTAACCTTCGTACAACAAGAATGTCTGAAAACCAAAAAGGAAAATATTGCCAGGCCCGAAACAGAAGAGATGGGGGTAGGGAAAAGAGAGAAGAGGCATGGATGGGAATTCGGTTGAGGCTTTTAATTAATTTAATAAGGAAGCGACTGATGGCGAATGACCAGTCATGCGAACCTATTCAGATCGAAATCTTTGCTTTCGCCAATCGATAGGGGCAGCAGCAGCAGCATCAACCGAAGCAGAGTTAAAAGGGAGGAGGTACCAGTGGCGGTGTACTGGAGGGGGTTGCGATTTGCCCACAGCCACCGACGACGAAACTCCGCCGACCGAGAAACAAGCAAAGTCAACAAAAAACAAAGAGCGAAGGCACAAAAGGAAGGGTCGAAAGGCAGGTTTGGTCGAAGCCAAGGCGCGGAATAACCCTAACTCCTTGTTTGGAGGCCCCTCTTACACTGATGAGAAAGAGAAATTTTGGAGAAGAGGAGGGGACGACCTTGGTAAACAAGCTTTAAAGATGATACCTGACACGAGCAAAGTTATGGAAACCAAGTCCAAGTTTGCTCACGGCCGTCACCGGATTGTAAGTAAAGATCTCGACTAAAGACGAAAGAGCGAACTGAACGTCAGAAAGGCGGTCTTTCATCAGGGGAATATTTTTGGCCTAGGGTTCCATTTTACGAAACAAAACAAAACGAGCTATATAATGGGGAAAGTAAAACTAAATAAAAAAATTCCGTTTTATTGATGTACTATATTTTAAAATATAAATACAACGAATGATATTGAACACACGTCAATGGTATTCTGATATTTGAGACTCTTTAAATTCTGTCTAGGTCTTATCCAATACAAGAGACCTTGGTCAATCAGCAAACAAACTAAACCAAGTTTCTCAAAGACAATTCCTTAATCGATTATGAGGACAACTATAAACGAGAGAGGCACAGAAATAATGAGAAATATTTTATTAAAATCGTGTATTTGACAATATTTTCAAATTTAATCGTCTTCAATTAAATCCATCAGATATCGTCGATTTTACATTGTTTCTAGAAGTTAGGGAAAGCAGATCACGCTAGGTGCCCATTAGGACGCTTAGGGGCTTTACTTTTGCAGGTGCATGTACGGTAGTGGGCTAAAGTCCACCATAATAAGAAATAATTTATTGATTTTAAGTGATTTTTCTTTTCTATTCCTCTTTTATCTTTTCTGTGTCGTGGATGTCATCCATGTTTTTACGCTCGGTTTTATGGATAACACCATACAAAAAAAACGATGGATAAGATTTCATCAGAATTAAACTGATTTAGTATTACCGCGCTGTGGTAATTTCTTTTCTTTTGATCATGAACCTGGTGGTGAGAAAACAGCTCCATTGGAAAAAAGTGGATATAATCACTGGGTAAGAATTCCTGAAGTGGGCCCCTCAAAAACAAACATGTCGTGAAATTTAAAACTTATTATAATTCGATAGTACCTAATGGAGTATTAAAATTCCCAAAAAAATTTTGAAAAATTGTAAAAATTTGTTAAAAAGTTATAAACAAATACATCTTTTTGGTATTTCTTGTTTAAAAAGTCATATCTCAAGCTAATCTTTTCAAATCTCTTTGAAATTTTAAAAATAACAAGTAAAACGTTTATATTTCGGAACAAAACATAAAAGAATGAGAAAAAATTTTTTTTGTAAAAAAAAATAATAATAAATTTTTAATTAAAAAAATGATTTTTTTAATGTTCTCAATCAATTTCAACAATTTTGAAAAAACACATTTAATCTGTATTTATTAACGATTTAGAATTTGAAAAAAAATTTTGGTTATCTGTTTTTACGCGAATGATACCAATATTTGTCAAGCTATTCAATCGTACCACCGAGCTGCTAAGCAAATAACGGCCTAGTAACTCTTCAACATTCAATATTGACAGCAATAGGGAGCTTCCCAGTAAAGCAACTGTTTAAAGCAATCGAGCTGGGATAAAGGATTTGTTGTTGTTGTTGTTAATAATAATAATAATAATAATAATAATAATAATAATAATAATAATAATAATAACGTGCAATGCAAACAGCCGAAGCCAGAAGCGCACAAACCTCAAACTGATCAACAAAGAAAACGTCAAATTTAATATCACTTAAAGGCTTTTAAAAAAATATTAGATTACAATTACACTCATGACAAGTTAAAAATTAAAGAGTAAAGTACTGAATGGTCTTATGAGGATTTTTACAAGCCAAACCTAAGATGTTTAAATTATTGATGAAATTTATCTTTTCATTCATCAATAATTCACCACAGATATTCATCAATAAAAATTAAACACATTTAAGAAAATTCTAAGAAAGCATTAAAATAGAAAAATACTTAGAAAATATTAAAGCTGAAAAAAATCTTACAAAAACATTAAGGCTGAAAATCTTTTACAAAAACATTAAAATTATAATCAATTAAATTCTTACAAATGTGTAAAGTCGAAAAGAAAAATATATTTTTTGTTATCATTCACATTATTAATTTTTTTAATATTTTATGTACATTTTAATATGATAAACTTCTTACCTCCTAAGTTTTAACAACAAAAATTGACAAATAAATTATTTTTTATCCATGTAATGCCTATAAAGCTGGTTTATCAATTATCTATTAAAAATTAGGCAGAATTCTGTGACTTCGGTAGTACTGTGTCATCTAATTCTTTAGAATTTTAATTTAAAGTTATCGATTCTGGCCCAATTATGCCTTATCAGGAACTCCATTTTCAACGGAGCTCAATGACGATAAACTTCTACAGACTCTGAAAGAAAGCAAACAGTAAATAATCAAGTGTACAACAGAAGGAAGGAAAAGTCAACAGTTGAATCAGTATACAATAGAAAGTATGGTCTATCAAAGCCAATGATGTCAACAACAATAAAGACTGGATCGAGCCTTCTATGAGCGCGTTAACACAGGCACCAGTCAAAAGAATTGCCTGGAAAAGTCCACAAATATCATCGTGCACCCATGTCTGGTAGCCATTCAGTAAAGCATAGGAAAATAATTTTGAACATTAAAATAAGCTGAAAATAATTTTTTAACTCTCATGGAATTATATTGACTTTCTTTGGAAGTGAAATTTCAACAGAAAGTTATTAAAATAAATATCATAAATGTATATTTAATGCAATGATGTCAACAACAATAAAGACATCATTATTCCACGAAATTCGACTTCTTGCCTGAACCGGTTAATTTCACTGGTTTAATGTATTGCAACGCCGCCGAACATCATTCACCTACCTAAGTGAAAACGCTTTTGGAATAGAGTGTACACTGATTCTTTACAGTTTTCTTTCTATTTTTTAATTTTAAATCCTATGCTCGTGATGATGGAGGTTTTCCGAAACGTGTAGGAGTCATTAATCAACATAAATATATTCGTATTGCTTTACCCAGATCCCGTTTCTTTCTTTAAAGGATAAAAAGTTTGGAGTCAAAGGATTAGTTTTTTTTTTGTTTATCTACCCAATCTGGCTGATAAACCGCATTCACACTGTTTACAACTTCATTGCCAACAAATTTTAAATTAATTTGAATTGTATTGTGACCCTAATCTACTGCAATTCTCGGAAGGAATTATTCCAGGGAAGGTGACGCTGCTAAGCAACGAGAACAAAGGGCACGTTTCCGTGGAAAAGTCGAAATATTTAAATATTTCATTTAATTTTATTACGTTTGCGCTCGAAAAGGAATAATTGTGCGCGAGGAAGGGGAATAAAACAGAATTATACAACAAGGCATGTTATCGATAAAAGAAACGAGTGAAAAAGCTAAAGAAAAATGTACTTTCGGCCTAGCCATTAAATGAGAAACCATAGTACACTAATTATGTGATCAAAGTTTCCGGGCACCCAAGGAAAATAATATTATATCTTGTCTTCATTGTTTAAGGTAATACAGGGTGCGGCAGAATGGATGTTTTTAAGACTGTGCATTCGAAGGGAGGAGATGGGGGCTTTTTCCCAAGGTCGTTCAACTCACTGGAGGCTATCATTTGTTAGTCAGAATGGTTATCTGGATGAGAGAAAACCGTGCGTTCCGTGGCCCCCTCGTTCCCCAGACCTCTCACAGCATGCGATTATTTTTTAGGGGAAACCTGAAGGCTAAGGTATACGTCGACAAACCCCGAACTGTGCAAGAATTGAAAGACCCCATTACAAGGGAAATTCGGGCAATCGATACTGACTTGATGGTGAGAATGATGCTGTTTTACGGAAAACAGACGTCGGAATTTTGTTTTCATGAATTCCATTTCTACATTGTTTAATGGTAACATAAAATTTTATTTGTCCTCAAAGTACAAATTAAAAAACAGCTGACTTACACTCAGTTCAAAAACACCTATTCATTCTGCCGCCCTGTATAAATAGTAACATGCCTCACTGAAATCGTTTGTGATTCATATTAGTGCATATGGGTCGCTCAGGAGAGATCAAGGAGTTCCACGAGGTACTATTAGAGAATGTCACCTATGCTCATACACTAGATATACACTGATTGCTCAACTGAAAGTGCACTCGGAAGTCTTCAGCTGAAATAACTGCTCTAAGTTGCGAAATGTTACTTCAAGTATCGCCAGAACAATCACTCTTCTCCGGGAACAATAAGGAGAGATAGATTTGCACTCATCTACCAGGTATGTAAATATGAAACCGGAATTTTTGTATAGAAAATACACGTTTATTGTATGAAAATGATAAAAAATATTTTATTCGAATAGATTTCCATGATGCTACTCATCTTCGCTGAAATCTTAATTGTCTAGGCTGTGCGCATAAGGGCATTACGTCTACAAAGCATCATTATCGAAAGCAAACACAGAATGAGCCTGATCACCGAAAATGTCCTAATTAACGGAGTCTTGAGGTCAAGATGGGGCCAGCCGCATATGAACATATGGACACCTAAACCACCACAGGGCCATTCGATTTTTCACAGTCCGCAGTTTAGATTTCTCTGGAGGGTTTTTCACGATCTAACAACGTAACTAATGACTCATCAAACCCCCATTACCCTTTCCCATTAATCAAACATCCTGATTTTATGGCTAACACATCATCGTCTTCGCAATTTAACGCCGATGTCTGATTAAAGGTTGCACAATTGCAGCTCCTCCATGGTGAACCTTTTTCTGGAGTGTTCTGTGCTTTTGCACACAATCCTTATTAGTGTTCGACCGTCCGTGTTGTTCAGCATTGATGTTTCCACCGCTATTCTTCTTCGTTAATCACGTTTGCCACATTTTTAAGTATTCAGCCCTAACATTTGGGATTATTACAGATGCTCCAGCTATTACACTTACTTTCTAAATTTCACAGGTCACCTATTTGACCAACAACTCATACTAGCCACTTCTGCATACAGTGTCTACTTAATTGGATTAACAAAGACATGATCGCTATGAGAGATTGCGCTAAGTTCTTCTGGCGGAAAGGGAGACCACCACAAATATTCGCCTATCATCGTTGGGCGAACCTGCTTTCACTAACTGATCACCCATATTCTGGGCGGCCACACATGGCAATGATACTTAATCCTTATTCAGGCTAAATGGAGAATTACAGCCAAAACCACGCTGCTCCTCAGTTAAGATTATAACAATGAAATGCAC
The DNA here is from genome assembly GCA_023313115.1 of Rhysida immarginata. Taxonomy (NCBI): domain Eukaryota; kingdom Metazoa; phylum Arthropoda; class Chilopoda; order Scolopendromorpha; family Scolopendridae; genus Rhysida; species Rhysida immarginata. Next base: position 1,125,438 of record JAHWFO010042544.1, on the reverse strand, counting down.
TGCCTGGCCAAAAAAAAAAGTCGCGCAATTTAATATATAGTTGGCGTCCACCTTTCGCTTTGATGATGGCGCGTTGTATATATTTAACAGGTTCTTGGATCTTCTCCACAGTGGTCTATTTTTGTGCAGTGGTCCAGTAATTTTTTGCCCAGATCCAGCAGTAATGCGAGGAGGCGAGAATGGAACCTCTCCAAAACATACCAAAGATTTTCTATATGATTAAGATCAGGACTCCCTTTGATGTGTTGAAATGGCTGATCATGGCACCAGAATCAATCTGTTAAAATTCGAGCTCCGTGTACCCTGGCGTTGTCTTCCTGGAATATCCCAGTGCCATCAGGAAAGAACTTGTTCGTAGATGAAATAACTTGTTCATCCAGTATATTCAGATATTTGGCTGACGTCATTTTATTGCTGCATAACGTTACAAAACCCAGGCCAGAACCACGCAGGCATGACGGGTCCATCGCTTATCCTGATATGCCCATCACTCTGGAATAGGATAAACCTGAATTCATCAGACAACATGACTTTTTTCACTGCTCCACAACAATTTTTGTCCTCCCGGGAGAACTTTTATTTTTTTTCCTATTTGGGGTCTCACTTACAATCGGTTTTCTTGTGGCAGAGCAGCTGATTAGTCCCATTCCCTTACGTTGCCGTCGCTCTGATTGTGCGTACGGATATGCTTTTGACTCACTCCCCGTTAAACTTTCACTGCATGGTCTTAACAATCTCTGATCACAATTACTTAGAAAGTTTATTCTCGAGGTTGGTGGTTCAGATCTTTCTTTCCAAAGGCCCTTTAGTAATGCGTTCCAGTTTTAGTAATGGCGCAATCTATTTGCTTGTTTTCTCTGCTTTGAAAAGGCCAACAATTTGTCCCTTCGGAAACTCGGCAACATCTTTTCCGCGGCCAGGTGCTGCGTCTACAAAATTTTTCTTCCAAACCAATGAAGTGATAAACTAATCCAGGACAAGTTAAAAGAAGTATTGCCTGCACAAGTTCGCATATGACTGCAATAATAAACCCGTGATTGGCTCCTTAGGTATTTGGATATTGTATATTTTTTTTTGCCTGGCAGTATACAGGGTCGAGTCACATTATTATGACCATCCCCTACGTTTGTCTTCGGGGTTGCCCAGCCGAGGAACTATATCACGTGTTGGGAATTGGTTAGGTGACTATATAAAGTAGGTTTCCACTATGCTAAAAAGATATCACTCATTGCTGCAATGGGTAAGAAACGTGATTTATCAGATCTGGAAAAGGGGATGATAATCGGCTTTCGGGCCAAGGGTGGCAGTATATCGGAAACCGCGCAGTTTGTGAACTGTTCTCGTGCTGCTGTAGTTAAAGTGTACCATGACTGGGAAAATGGGACCATTCAGAATAAACGATATGGAAACTGTGGAGCACCAGGTGCCATTGATGAGAGGTGAACGTCGGCTGCGAAGGTGTGTGAAGGCCAACCGAAGAGCTACAGTGGACCAACTTACTGCTTAAACCAACGAGGGTACTACCAGACATGTCTCTAAAACCACAGTACAGAGGACCCTGCTACGTACGGGCCTCCGCAGCATACGGATAGTCAACAAACCCATGCTGACGAAGGTTCATCGCCAAAAACGGCTTCAATTTGCCCAACAATACAGAAACTGGACCACTTCTGACCGGAAAAAGGTTACCTTCTCCGATGAGTCACGATTTCTGCTCCACAGAAGTGACAGTCGTTGGCGGGTGAGGCGAGAAACCTCCGAGAACAAGCATCCTGCAACAACTCTTGGACGAATCCAGGCTGGTGGCGGCAGCGTCATGGTGTGAGGAATGTTCTCATAGGATTGTCTGGGCCCACTGATACCTGTGGAAGGCACTCTCAACCGATTCGGTTATTTATCCATAATTGCAGATCAAGTAAACCCATACATGGCGACTGTCTTCCCAGAGGGGGATGGCACGTTCCAGCAAGACAATGTGACGTATCACACGGCTGCAATTGTTCCGGGGTGGTTTGAGGAACACGACAAAGAGTTCCAAGTACTCCCCTTGCCCCCTAATTTTCCAGACCTCAACCCAATCGAGAACCTTTGGGATCACCTTGATCGTCATGTGCGTGCTATGGAACAATCACCACCGTCCCCTTCAGTAGCTATCGGCTGCTTTACAGTCTGCATGGCAACAGCTACCAGTAAAAACCTACCAGAATCTTATTGAATCACTCCCACATAGTCTAGCTGCTGTCCATGCCGCTAAAGGCGGTTATTCGGGATATTATAATAATGTGACTCGACTCTTTATTTTGTTTACAAAGCATGAGGAAAAAGAAGTCAATTTGTCCTGAGGCTTTTATCGGTAACCATAAACAGTTTATTGAGCTTAAAGTCAAGTATTGCGCAAAGTACGAAAGGATTTCTGAATCACAGTGTATTTTTGCAAGTTTGTTTGCATTTTCACTTCAATCCTCAGTGGCAAAATCGAAATATAGTCAACTGAATTTAACACGAGATGAGAGCGCAAAGGCCACACACATACCACAAATTAAAACGTAATTTAATGAAATTACAATTTATCAGTCCGATAGCATGCTGCAAATAGCTTCCACTGACATTTACTGTTGCTAATCGGCGAAAATTTACACGTCCTTGTCGTTTCCCCTCTTAAAAATGCAGATCAATTCCTCTCGAATTATTCAGAACTTTTGACAGAGTGGTTTGACGAGAAACCCATTAATTCTAGAGCGAATGACACTTCCGCAGCTTTAAATTTTGTCATACTTACGACGTGCAATATTCCACGTTTAAATAATGACAAGAGGGGGCGCTTTTACGCGTTCTTCAAGGCAAATTCGTCTCTAGTGTAAAACGGGGTGACAATGTCGATGGTGCTAATGAGGGCAAAGGGTGCCGAATGCGACCAGTTTCCAAGCAATGCTCAATAATTGCAATAATGAAATGTAATCGTAGCTGCTTCCATGGGCTGCTCCACGGAGCATGATATACGGGTGACAAGCGTTAGTTTGGATAATCTCCCATTGGTGAGCTGTAAATTTGTAATTCGTTTTAAACCTATTTTCATCCCTTCGCCTGTTAGGTTTCAAATTGTTTACAAGATTTATTCAGATCCCAAAGCGAATCTACACCCACTGGTCAATGAGCGAGAAACACGTTCTTATGCAATATACGTAGTTTGAAGTCATGTGATTCAATCGTGTACATAGGAAGAGTTGGGAGAGTCTAATCATAGAACTTAGGGGAAAAGAAGAATCTGACTAACTTTCAAAAAGGACTCTTGATTGGTGCTCTCTAATTGCAGCGACGATTGATAGAACGAAACAACTGACTGGATTCTCATACCCAGAGTATCCATAGCCTATCTGAAGGGGGTAACAGTAGCCCAAAGGCAATCAATCAGGAGCGAGACCGCCGTCGTTTAAAACCGGACATCCATTGTCGAATAAGTGACAAGTGATTTTACCAAGGCTGTTCCCGACCCATATCTGGCAGAACCATTCGCCGGGAATTGAAGCGGATACAAATGGGTAGTCGCGTGCCTATACGAAAACTTGATTTCTGCAAAAAACAGGAAAGTTTGTTTTCAGTGGCGCCTGGGATGTCCTTATTTGACACGTGAAGACTGGAAGAAGGTTAGGTTGTCTGACGAATCTCGATCCACATCATTTTTAATCGACTGTAGGCAGAAGGTATGGCGGGAGCCATGAAGCGATGGATCCAGCAAGCCTTGTCGAGGCAAGCAAAGGTTCTGGTGGTGGTATTATTGTCTGGAGATTCTTGTACTGGTATGGAACTGGCCCCCTGTATTCATGAAAGTTCCACGGGTGACTTGAACATTGATGCGAACTATTTCCAGCCTGTAATGCTGCAATTTTACCTTGGATGTGAAGGTTTCTTCATCGTGCATTGTTGGTTTCAGTGTACAGCGAGCAGAAGATGACTTACGTCATTTATTTAGAGCCCAGATCCCAACCTCGTAGAGAATAAACTTCGAAAAGAGTGCAGAAATTGTCGAAAAAGGTTGGGAACCCCTGCCATAGAAAACATGTTAGAAAATCTGACGGCAGTTCCACTTCCAATAAATATGCTAAGAGAACTAATGGAGTTGTCCATAATTACGTTACCCTTGAGGGGGGGAGGAGGTGTTTTGAAAACGCTACAAAGGGCTAGGCGGTATCAGGTAACGCTTCTTTTGAGATTTATTTGAGACTTAATTTGGTGGATGGCTAATTTTATTTAACCCTTTGCAGCCTGAGTTAGTTTATTTCGTTATTCAAATTTTTAAATAAAGAATTATTATTATTATCATCATCACGAAATCCTTTAAATTCCGAAATTTTAAAAACCAAAAAGTTCTAAAAACGACATATTTAGTGGAGGGTCGAGCGTCAGTTATATAAGCATTTATTAGGGTAAAGTTTAGAACAATATTCTGCTATCTTTTCCTTAAGATACCGGCCGGCTCGGTTGCATTCATTGAATTTTTTAATGCACCATCTCTTAATAAGTAAGCTATTTATTGAGAAATTCGAACGCTCGTGCCAGTTAATGAGCTATTTATTAGAATTATGGCCGCTCTTAACTTATGATTTTTGTGAAAGCATGGATGCAACCGGGCTAGCTTATTGCATTAAATATTACTTGTGACTCAGCGCTCGTACAGACAGAACATTCATTTGCTGTTAAACTATAGTTCCGACACCATTCTTCAGTATGATGCCGCATAGATACACTAAAATCAAGTTTCTGCAATAATTCCACATCCTGCCTTATTGATAACGATAAACGCTTCCTCTTCTTTTTCTCACTTTTCTCCTCTGCACTTGTATTTGATATTTGCACAAAGTCAAACTAAAAAGCACCCAAAAAATGCGAACAGTACTGTAACTCCGAAATCCGAAAAAATTCAAAAAACCAAAGCATAGCTGCCCTCAAGGGTTTCGGATAAAAGATTATACTGTCGACGCAAAATAAGTTGGCACCTCGGCTATTTCATTCTGAGAATTATTCTACGCTAATGGGGGTGATAGCATTATTAAGTAAGAGTGCCACTGCATGTTTTGGTACTCTGGCTGGGCCGGTCCATTGCATTTTACGTTAGTTCCTCGTATACGATCACCCCCATGCAGTTTCTGTATGGAATAGCCGAGGTGCCAACTTATTTTGCGTCGACAGTACGCTGCATTATAATTTATGATATCCGGACATACTGTATATGTCTCAAACGGCCATAATAGCAGACCTTCTCTACGAAGATTTTGATAAATAACGTTAAACGGTAACAAACTTAGGAAACACAAAATAGGCTGGGTTTTTTTTTTCTCCCCACAATGAACATTTCAGTTACTGTGAAACTTCTTAAAACAAATCTTTTTATGATTTCCATTGGGTCTAATATCACTGAGTAATTATTATACAGGGTATATCCGAAATGCTGTCACAAAATTTTTATGCATATTCCCCATGGCAAAGTAAGCAAATTAATCCCTATAAACATGGTTCCGAAACTCAACCGTTTTCTCGAAAATGTCGACTGAACTTTTGCATGCCCGTGATTTAGTGGCTGACTTCTAACGCGCGCAATGTTAACTGAATAAAAATTTGTATGCATAATGAAGAAGGAACGTGTTATTAATGTTACAATGGGTTTGGCATTGCCACGACGATTAGACATGTGGTTTATGCACGATGGCGCACCTCCACATTTTAGTCGTATTGCACGTCAGTTCCTCAATGACCAGTTTCCAGACAGATGGATTGGACGTTCCGGACCTGTAGCCTGGCCTCCTCGATCCCCGGATCTTAACCCCATCGATTTTTGTCTTTGGGGACATGTCAAAGATGAGGTGTTTGCCGCACCAGTCGACACTGCTGCTCAGCTGTGGGACCGCATCATAGCTCAGTTTGACGACATCAGGAACCGGCCAGGACAGCTGGAACGTGTGCGACAGTCATTCGCCAGACGTGTTGAGGCCTGTGTAGCAGCCAATGGCCACCATTTTGAACACTTGCTGTAGCACCTCCTGCTAGAAGTCAGCCACTAAATCACGGGCATGCAAAAGTTCAGTCGACATTTTCGAGAAAACGGTTGAGTTTCGGAACCATGTTTATAGGGATTAATTTGCTTACTTTGCCATGGGGAATATGCATAAAAATTTAGTGACAGCATTTCGGATACACCCTGTATAAGAGAAGGAGTGGTTTAATAACATTTTAATTACATAAATATTCGATATAGTTGGAGGACCTTTCTACTTACATGTCAGTGCCCTGTTCAACATTTCTATCTCCCAGCTGTACCTCCAGCCAAGATTTATTCTGTTTTCCAATAGTACCTCTTGCCAACATTTCTTCTGTCCTCCAAATGTACCACCGTCCTGTCTACAATATCTGTGCCTTGTCCAACATTTCTTTTTGTCTTCCATCTGTATTTTCTCTGTCCTTCCTCTGTATTTCCTTGGTGACTATTTATTTATTTATTCAATTTTATTTATAACATTTCATTAACATTAAAAAAAGAGATTCATATTTATGTAATTGAAATATCACTAAATAAGCTAATAATATAAAGAAAGGTCCAGAAGTGATACGGAAACTATTAATTAGACACATTGCAGGACTTGCAAATTATTGATGGTTTGGATTCTATTCCTTCCATGATGCACAATTCACAGCTTCTTCGGTTGTTGTTGATTCAGAAAGTATCATTTGGTGCTTTGGAAGGCCTTTTTCTTTTCAAACTAATGCTATCAAAGCTTTTGCAATTTATTATCTCATTGGTCATTAGATGACCATCTCTTAACGCCAAAGGAGAAAGAAATAACACTTTATACATTTGAACAAGTGATTTATTCAATCTTGTCACATATCTGACAAGATAGAGTTACTTATAAATTACCAATTAATTCTTTAATTGATACTCATAAAATGTTTCTTCAACAACTGGTCAAAAATTTAATTGAGCTTCTGTAACTTTTCCATAATTTCTAATAAAACAAATTGAGCATTATACAGTTTTGAAAATACAGAGGGGGTGGGCGGTGAGAACAACATACGTAATTATCGAGGGGGTGGATAAGGTGCGTTACAAAGGGAAGAGGGAGTAAAAACGAGCCAATTTTGCGTTACGTAATTTGGGAATGTCTGGAAAACGTCTATTTGTCCATTGACTTACAAGTGCTTACAATATTGACCTATGCCATCCTGCATCCACCCTGTCATTAGACCAAAGGAGGATCTAGTGAAATATTAAACACGTTTCTAATTCAATTGACGTGTGTGTTTGTGTGTGTGTTTTATTCAATTTCTTTCTCTAAAATTTTTGAGAAATTTTAACTTTGGAAAGTTTTCATTTTTAAATAAGAATGCACGTTCATCTCTTGAGATACGAAGTCCCGAGATTTTGAAGGAAAAAAAAAAAACTTAGGCAAACAATTCTCATAACAATAAACCGGATGTAAACTTCGCGAGAACTTCCGTTTCCGTTCGAAAGGCAAACAAATCCAGTTATCTTAGAATAAATTAAGGAATGGAAATAGGGAGATGAAAGTGGGTCTTTCTTTCTCCTCCTCCGTGCCAATGATTGCCGTTAAAACCGGAGCAGGTAACGTTTGAGCAAAGGATATAAGATTTAATGGTGGGAATGCGAAAGGAAGGCAACCACGTGAAGACAGGAAGGATCCAATAATGAGAAAAAGACCGAAACACTTTTTTTTCATTTTTTCTCCAAGTTCTTGAAGTCCCATTCTTTCTCTCTAGGTTCTTTTTCTTCCTTAGACGGCGATTCCACAATTCCACACTCATTCTCTTTGGTTTAGAAAGAGGGAGGAAGATAGACGAGACAAAGAAGGTACAAATACGATTGGCCTTTCATGGACAAAAGAAAATCTTCAAATTGATATTACATATTCCAGTTTTCGAAAAAAAAATTCAATAAAATGACAAAAATATGATTTGCCAATCTTACATGAGCTTCCTGCTCGAAGTCTTCTTGAATTTTCAATACCTTAACAATTGAAGCATCAGAGGAAAAAATTAGGGTAGGGAGAAAAAAATACAGGGGGCACTGCAAACATTTGTATCCACGGACAACACAAGAGGTTTAAAAGAAACGTTTTTCTGAATCTTTTTCAAAGTACTCTCCAACGTTTGAATACTACTCCATAGATAAGCTCAGCATTGCTGTCCCCTCGAGTCAAATTGTGAACTGCAAAACAAAAAGGCGTGTGCGCTGTCGAAGAGCAGCAATGTGTAGTTCGTTTTCTGTAGGCTCAACAGACAACGCCGAATGAAATTCACAAACAAATGGTGGAAGTGTATGATGTGATTGCCTAGACCGCTCCAATATCACTGTGCAGTTTTTTGCAAACGGATATGAAAACCTGCTGATGGAGTTTCTTCCGATGGGAAGCATTGTGAATGCCGCATCCTATGCCTGCATACAGAAGTTGCGTCGTGCCCTTCGTGACAAACGCTTCGAAAGAGACTCTGTAGATGTGAGATTGCTGCACGACAACGCGCGACCACATGTTGCCAAACAAGTTAGATAAAAATTACCAATAGGATTGAGAGGTCCTCTAGTATTCACCGCATAGTCCAGATCTTGCTCCCTCTGACGAGGGCGTGAAATCGGCCGCCCGCAAGTGGCTTTACGACCAGAAAAGTGACTTTTACGCAGATCCTATATTGAAATTGGTGCCACGATGACAAAAATGTATTGAGCACTAGATTCTTACGTTGAAAATTAGGTAAACCGTGTAGCTTTATTGTCAATATTGTTTGGCTTGGATATCCAGTCAAGTTATACCGAAATAAAAATTATTACTGAAATACCCTCGCACAATCCGAAATTTCAGATAATGAAAAACAGAAGCTCGTGATCCACAATCTAGACGAAGAGCATTGTCTTATGGGTATAGGAATGCTCCAATCCCAAACTGCTGCCACAATACTGGCAGTCAGAATTGTCAAAAAAGTCAAAGTTGTAGACTCAGGGCACTCAGACGATCCAAGGTTAAGTTACCAGTGTGTACCGGTATCCATCACTCCAAAAGACAGGTTTCCATTCCGCAATTTCGGTGAGCTGTACACCTTTCTAAGTGTCGCTTTTCTTTGGTTCTGTTGAGGCGGGGCTTATGAGCACCAGGACGGCCTTAGAAACCCAAGGTCCTCTTTTCACGACTATGGTGGCAATCATTTCAGCTGATTACTTCCAATTGCATTCTGTTGCATGTGCTAGCGCTCAGTCATTTTCCTTGGCTTGCTACTAACATTGCTCCTTGAGATTTCCACTTGACAATGATGTCATTTGTAATAAAGCAAAGCCAACTAGAAAGACAGGCCGGGGCACTGAAAAGTCACATGACCAAAGTAGATCGAGCAACAATCCAATCTTCATTGTTTTCAACAAACGAAAAGTCACTGATTGTTGAAATCCAAGATGGAAACAATGAAAGTTGGATTGTTGCTCGATCTACTTTGGTCATATGACTTTTTAGTGCCCCGGCCTGTCTTTCTCGTGGGCTATGTAATAAAGTAATGAGCTATGCTTTCGTGAAAAACAAAGGAAAAATTCCGCGACTGAGTATAAAATATGCGATACCTACCTGCTGCTAGGCCTATCATTAGGCCTATTTTTATCAATAGCTAATTCCTACGTAATTCATTACTTTATGAGCGCTATTATAAGCTATGCAAAAGCCTTGCTTGAAAACTCTCAATTAACTTCAGACGTACAGAACTAAGCGGAGAAGACTTTTAATCAAGAAGAACGCTTACAAAAGCATTACACGAGTCGATTATGCTGAATGATGTAACAGAAACCATTTCATTTTATTCATAAAAATATTTACAATCGTTTAACGATAAAACAGCTAACGACTTTCTATAACCAAGATTAAGCTTCTTCAATTTTCTTAAATGTTCTTCTTGAATGCAGTGAAAGCCTATTTCTCCGAACACAACCTAATTCATCTTCTTGAATTTAGCACCCATACATAATTCACATGCTTAATACCTTAGTTGATAACGCTGAAGTTAAAGACAAATTTCGCTTTGAAATTAGAAATTTATAATTTAAAGATAAGTAGCTATTTAAATTATATGATCCATGATAACGAATGTTCTTGAAAGCCGTCCAATAAGAATGTTACCTTCTCGCTAAACTGGGATTTGAGCTCTTCATCTTGCAAATTGAAAAACTACATTGCTGAATACAATGCTCAACATACATAGTTATTTAAAAAAGCCAAATACAGGGTGGCCCAAAATATCTTACTCACTTTGAGAGCTGATAACGGTTTTATTAATGAACAGATTAAAATGATATTTTAACATGTTCATATTGACATAATGCAACCACAAAATATGCAAATTAAGATTAAATAGTTTTTTGGCTGCTAGAGTGTGTAGCTAAGCACAGAAATAGTTGTAACTTTGATCCGCGTGCATTGGACCGATTTTCTTCGAACAGAAGGATGGCGTTTTGGAACAGCGAGAATCACAGGTGCCCGCTACCTACGAATTTTGCAGGTACATATTTTCCTACATCAGGCAACGAGGCATATTGGGAAGCTTAACATTCCAAAATGATGGCGTGCCGCCACACATAACCAATCCTGTAAAACATTTTTTTGTTTTTACTGAAGGCAGATTGATTGAACGAAATGTTCCAATAGCGCGGCCTCCTCACACCCCAGACCTTAATTTCTATGACTGTTGGTTATAGGAATTTTTAAAAAGCAGGCTTTATCTTACCAGACCAACAACTATGTGACCTAAAAGACTCCATTAGAAGAGAGATACTTAAATCTCACCATCTGCCGTTTTCAATATCGTTAACCACGTGGAAAGAAGTCATATCAAAAGTAGTCCAAGGAACGTAAGGAAAGTTTTTCAAAAGGATTTATGGTGATTGCGGGATATTCGTACGACGGCAAGCTCACAATCAGAAAAGTGGACAGCAAGGCTAAGGTTAACCCTTCTTTACTATCAGCAGCATGTTCTCAGTCCAATTTTGCACGACCAGATCCCAGCATTGTAAAGAGAGGGAAAAAGTATAGTTTGGCTGCATCAAGACAAAGTCTCAAGCCCTATTCAATTTATGTTGGATTTGGAAGTTGAAACTGAAATCCACGTTATACCCTTTTATGATATCCCTTTCAATTAATAGATGCATCCCCCGATGGATTTTTGTGCATTTGAATTATTGAAATGAGCCGTCCAGCAATCATTGAGGGTCTTTGGAAATCCTGCAAACAGGAATGGAACATCAGTCTCGCCTTTCTACAGATTTCTTTTCTACAGTGGAAATCGGGGCAGGGCAGTACTCCACAACAAAGATCACCAAATAAAACACGGTCGTTTGTAGAGAAAGGGGTTTTCTTCGTAAACTTTCCCCTCCATATCGTTACCATAGATCGTAATCAACTTTCTGTAAACTTCATGCATCTAGACAAAATTCAAAATAAACCACAACTGCCAACGCAAATACCGTATTTTCCGAATACATGCCGAGATTTTTTCCAGAAATCTGATAGAAAAAAGTGATCTGTTTAATTTTTTTTTCATCGGCACCATTTTGTTTTCTTTTTACGGCCTGCTTTCGTTCGAGAATCATTTCGTGTTGCGGAAAAGCATTAGTTTTTCCAGTTTCAAATGCTTTAAAAATCATTTTACGATAGTTTATGAGGTGAAATTAAAGATGTGAATAGCGAAATGTTTGTCATTCTTATGTTTATTTTTTTTCCTATTGTCACCCCGATACCTGGTTAGGAAATGTCAATGCGTTAAGCCTATGTCCGTTGATGAAAAATGCTATATGTTGACAATTAGGTGAATGAATCAAAATCGCATGGATTATTTCCAATGAATCTATCATTAAAGGAATCAAAAAATAATAATATGGACGGCACTGAAGACAACATTTTATGGGAGGAAGAAAAGGAGGATAGATCTTCAAATGATGAAGAAAGTAAATAATAAAAATTACATTTTATTTTTTATTAATTTTTTTAATTTATGCTATTTATTTATTAAGTTATTTATGTACCTCAATGGCCAGTATGGTCGTGACCGAAAGTTAGGCCATTGAGGGACACCCGAAATAACACTTTTAAATAACACAAAAAACTATACAAAGACAGCAGACAATAAAAACAAATTATGGAACGTTAAAATAGGGTTACGATGATTACAATAAACAAGAATAGAAATATAACAAATACGAGAATGATGTAGTTAAACTTGATATTCCAGTGACATGAGACGAACGTAATGCTGAAGACATCTATTAAAAGAACGAAAGTCTATTTCGGATTGTAAATATGCCGGTAAGGCAGACCAGCATTTAATCCCGATATAGGACAAACAACGTCGCTGATAATTACGTGTGACCAATGGTGGCATAACAGAACCATTAGCTCTAGTAAAGTAGTTGTGTTTAATAGTATTGCTAGACAGGTCAAATGTCGGGGAATTTAGTTTTGTAAATAAATTGGTTTGAAAATTATGTTGTATGTATCACTTGATTACATTTACTCTATACACAGTGGCGTAGTCCTATCTATTAACTGAAACAAAAAATATCATGTGGATTTAAATAATCTTCAGTACATTGAAAAAATAGAGGTCTGTTTAAATTTGAGAATTTTTTTCCAATGACAATGACCAAAAAAGGCGGGATCAAAGAAAATTCGACGTCGGCATCTATTCGCATAAATACGGTAACACTCGCGTTAACCTTAGAAATTACTTAGAACCCAATTACGAGTTCCGGGAGATAAAAAATACTCTCAACGCATGCGCAGTTAATAAATAATGGTGCTCCGCATCATATGGTTTAGATATCATATATGATGTCAAGTTTTGTTTTAAGCGAATGAAACGCGTAGAAACTGGTAACGACGATAACTAAATAAACCTTTAGGAGATGTTTACTAAGAAATAATATCTTGCAAACATTCCAAGGAGAAGTTTGGAAAAATTCTACATCCCATTGTAGGGAAAATGATTGGAAAGATATTTGAATACCATTATTGAGATTTCGAATTTGTATCGATGTGTGATCCGGTAATCGGTGTTATGAATATACCAATCTCTAGTGAACTCTGCAGGATGACCTTTTAGATATAAAGCACTTGTTAATTTAGTAATAAGTCCAAGGCAACGTATGTTTAGTAGAATAGGGAGATGATAACTGCAATTCAGGTAATTGAGTAGTTTTGCTTAATTTGAAAGCTGCACGTATGATTTGATTATAAGCAAGTTTAATGCGAGTTAAATTAAGTTTTGTGGTGCTTGCCCAGATTAAAATGTTGCAGTATAGGGCTGAAATTACATTGGATTGTATTACTCGTCTGATTTCAATGGCCATGAGAAAAGTACGGAGACGTTTGAATAAATGGCATTTGCGGTGGAGATTGATAATTATGGTAGCTGTTTGACTACTGAATTGTAAACGAGAATCAAAGGTGAAGCCTAATATTTTTATAAATGAGGGTCTGGGTGCATTTTTTGATATAATTTGATTTGAATTTATCTTGATCAAGTTTCATTCGTCGCTGTTTGTACCATGTAGCTAACCACTCTAGAGCTTGTTCTATTTGCTTGTTTATAGTGGGGTCAAAGATTTTAAAGATAATATTATCATGCTTAGATTAAAAATTTTGTTAAAGCTCCTAATAAAGAAGTAATTACAGGACTAGTCAAGGAGGTGCTGGTAAGTCCCTCAGAAGCATCACAAATTTGCGTTTCAACTGGCTTTTCGACATCTCCATCATCCGCTGTGTGATTTGCGACTGCATCCTGTATTTTTTACTTCAGATCATCATGGATTTTGGAGCATCTCATAAGTTCGTGAACTTTCCGAGGGATAGCAAGTCGAGCACCTCTTCGATTAGTTCCGTTTTTTATTTTTTTACTTCTTAATATTTTTATTTTTTATTTTTTATTTTTTTACCTCTTAATATTTTTAATTTCGGATTTTGTTTAGATACATGAAAATTGATTTTTTTTCAAATGAAACGAAAAACTGTTACTTTCCTGCAATAACCAGTTCCTAATTCAAAACGCGCATTTGATGACAATTTGGTCTTTCAATTTGACCTACCTGTACTGCTGATTGTCGGCGGATTTAGACTATTTTATTTATTTCAGCATCCCAAACGGGTTAAAAATTCTTTAAAAAGTAATATCGATTCAAATATGACTCCTAAAATTGTTTGCGTTTGGTAGTTTTTCTGTAACTAGGCCTCTATCGTCAATAGGAAAAAAGGTCCGTCGAGTGCTAGCACATATGACAAGATGCAATCGGAAGTCTTCAGCTGAAACAATTGCTACAAAGTTTCGAAATGCCATTTGCTATGCCGCCACTACAATTACCCCTAGGAACTGAGCCCCTAGGTTTTCATAGCAGAATCAATGCGAAGCGACATTCAGAATGGTGTATAGCTCATCGTGGAACAATGGAACCTCGATACACGAACAGTTTCATACAGAATATCATTTCGTTCCTCAATGGGTTAATAGTGAACAAAAATTCCACACCGCGTCCTTTGAAAATTTGCCGATGGAACCTTTCAGGAATTATTGGGCGTGAACCTGACCTAACCTACCTAGAAAAAATTTATATTATATTAACCTATTCACCTTTAATCATATGAAAATTAATCAGTTGCATTCTAATCAAAGTTCCTATCTGGTTGATAGATAATTTCTCTCGATTAACCGTAAAAAAGAATGTGGCTATCCATTTCGATTATCAATTACCTGAAAATGCTTTGTATGCTATACCAAGTGAGTTTTTAATGACCAGTGATTTTAACACCAAATGACTAAACCGTATCTTGATTTAGAGCAACGTGAGTGTAGAGAGTTGCATTAAGCCTTACGGAAATTGCCAACTTTTGTTACAGATTTTGCCATTCTTATCTTAGATGGTTTCGTAAGCCGAGAATGAGCGTCTTAGAGAGTTATTATACGTGCGAGTTTTTTTTTCCCGCTTTGCAAAATGTGTTATCACGAAATGCACTTAGCGTAATATGGAACTATTGCATTGATGTAATAATATCTGTAGATTAGATGGACGGAAACGGCACTGAACGCATTTTCCGAATTAAATGGAAATCGCATTGTGCTGTGAAAATGGATTCAAAAATTTTCCCCGTTCAAATTGAATTGCTATAAACCTTTAACGATTCAGAAATAAAGCCGACATATCGCCCACCCTGGCAATCCTGTCTTTTCACTGTAATTTTTGAGCCCATTTGAAGTTTCGTTTTATGATGAAGCCCTAACATGAATATCTTATAAAACATTCTTATTGTAACTTGTTTTTTCCTGACTCATTCACGGCAGGAGGGGTGGGGGTGTCTCTTGTTTGAAGGGAATCCGTTGTTCTTGGCGTAATTTAATTTGTCCAACACCTACGCTAAAGGGATAGGAAAGAGGATATTGGGATTCTGTTCGGTAACTGATCAATGTTGAATGACAAGATTTTTACGCGCTGAAATTGACGGGAGAGAAAAGGAACGGCATCATAAAGTCGTCATTCGCGAGCTATACGCAATCGCTTCCGGCCTCATTTCCGGCACCACTTCCTCCTCTGAATGAATGCATAGATGGCGGGGATGGTAGAATTTGCATTTGCTATGGGAGATATGAAATCCGTTTAAATTTGCTGTTGTCTTTTTTATTTATTTTTCTACATCTTCGTCTGATTGCCGATTCCTGTTCGAATGCTGCTGGCCATAAAACTCTATTTTTGGGAGAGAAAAAAATTTCTTTTCTTAGTTTTCGCAGTTTTTATTGAAACTTTTGTCGAAAAGAGGAAATTATGGAAAGCATATTTTGTTAATATGCGATAAATTATATTTGAGTTGAATTTGGATTGCATCTTCGTTCCCTCGCTTATTCGGTAAAAATCCCCTTCCTAAAGAAAAGTCTTTAGAGTTAGGAAAGATTAGTTTACTCTTTCGAAAGCGAATATTACAAAATATCAGGTCATTTTAAAATCCATGCGTAATGGTCTTTGAAAATGAATAGCATCTGAACTTTTTTGCAAAGAAGAACTCTGTCCAACAGGATTTGCATTCTCGCACCTACTCCTTTAATTGAAAGAATCTTAATTGAAATTATTTTATCTAAGCACTAATAAGCGGTAAATGAGAGTCTACAATAGTGACTACTCAAGTCAAACGGGGCCACAATGTAACTGAGGCATACGCCGAAATATATGAAGAACATACCTTGTCAACAAAAAAAGCTCAGTTTTAGTTTTCGAAATTCTGCGATGAATTCTTCGAAGATAACCCCACTCTGCTGTTGATGAAGATGTACTCAAGGTTTAAACAACAAAAGCCAGAAACTGTGGACACCAGTATACTAATTAAAGGAACACTGAAAACACTAATCCACATGATAATTTTTATTGACTCAGATGTACATTTCGGAAACCAAATTTCCTTCTCACTGATGAAGGAAATTTGATTTCCGAAATGTAAACCTGAGTCAACAAAAATTATCATGTGGATTAGGGTTTTCAGTGTTCCTTTAATTAGTATACACTCAAGGAACTAATTGAAGCTAATCCACGCCAAACATGTTATGAATTAGCCAAGACAACTCTCTTTGACAGAGGGAACTGTGCATAATCATTTTCGCATACTAGGACAAGTATAAAAAAATAGATCAACGGGTCTCCCATGCTCTGTCAGCAGGGAATAAAGTGTAACTTTATGAAATTGAGAGTTCTCTGCTACTACGTACTGTAAGGCCTCCAACTTCATCAATAAAGTGCAACGCCTGACCAATGGCTGTTCGTTGCTCCAACGTCACCACAGAGAGCTACTGCTAGACTAAATCATGACATGCGATGGAAACTGAGTCCTCTATAATATTATTCATCGCTCCTACCAAAGATTTTCACCAGGGGAACGTCCTAGAAAGACCCAAAATCAGGACTACACCTAGAGAAAGTGTAACTGACTGTTTTATGAACAACCGTTGCAGTAGTGAATTTGAGCTCTTAAAGCAAGCTCAAGGCATCGTAGCACGTGTCTACTGTGATATGCTCCAACAGGTATATCGCAAAGGTCTGCTACTGCAACAGGGAACTCAAGCCCGCATACCGGTTTATAGAATATATAAATAAGGTTACAAGCTTTGCATCATCCTCGGTACTCATAATCGCCTGTTTAAAACACTAGATAATCGTATGCGTACACAAATACAGTTTGGAAATCGTCACGCCCCCGAAATTGAGTTGCAAGATTTTTTTCACCTCCAAAACCAAAACCTTTTTAAATGACTGGATCACCTGGTGCTCGAGTCGCGGGTTTGTATTCCGCTACGGTCTGGATGTTTGTGCTTGTTCGTTACTAAAAGAAGTGCCTCGAATCTTTTGCATAAGTAGATCCACACTTCGTCTACGGTTACCACTTTTTCCTACTTTTCTCCCGCAGGTGTCGCTCATACAATTTCTGTACGATATTGGTCTTGCGCTCTGCGTTTGCCATTGTGGTGTCGTTCCACTCGCAAACGTTAGCTAATAATGGGAGTTACAGTGCCTGTGATAATCCGATGGATAGGCAATGCTGCGTTGGGTTTTGGGATTTATGGTTTCGATGTGTGGAGCTCTTTGAGACAGGTGCTTTTTATGTGGCGGCGCTGAGGTTGGTTCTTTTCCCAGTCCACATCTGTTATTACGTTGCGCATGCAGGCTTAGAAAAAACTGAGTGGCCAAAAGTTACGGGAAGGCAGTAGATGTGATGTTATAGTAAGTCGCTCCTCCGCGAGCCCACAAAACTGCAGTAACACGTCGAGGCATGGACTCTAAGAGGTGTTAGAAAAGTTCTGGAGAGATATGGACTCACGCATAACTGAATACAGATCGTAACTGAGCCATACTCTTATCTGACACAACCTTGTTGACTCGCAGGATCCATAGCTTCGGGGTATATGCCACACTCTCAAGCGTCCATCAATTCGATACAACTGAAACCGACATTCATCTGACTATGTTACATGCCGCCACTGTTCCATGGTCCAGTGACGATGTTCGCGGGCCCATGCCAGTCGTTGAGCTCTGTGTCAGATGTCAGCAAGGGGACTCGAGTCGGTGGTCGGCTGATGAAGCCTCTGCGGTGCATTTGTCTCCGCACAGTCTGGTAGAAATGGGTTCCTAAAGTCCCACATTCAAATCAGCGGTGATCTGACACACAGTACCCATTAAACGTCCCGTATGACTCTACTGAGGTGACGTAACGTCCGTTCGTCAAACACTTGTGGTCTTCCTGTGCAGCAGTTTACGCGTGTGGAAACATTCTCTATGCGATATTGAAGATCCACCCTAGACACTATTGACCTCGAAAACTCGAATTCTTGTATAATCTCCGATATGCTATGAACCTATGCGTGTTGCACGATTATCATCCCATGTTCAAAATCGGTTAAATCGCGACGTGCTGCCATGTTCACTGTAACAGACTGCTTAGATATCGTATCTACACTAGCATCTGGCCGCAACATTCGGGAGTCATACACGGCACATCTTCAAATGGGACAACCCTTCCTGTGATTTTTGACCACTCAGTTTACTAAACTGACGACTTTTTTTTTAGTCGATATCCAAGGAGAATATGAGAATCCTAGGTAGAAAAGGGCATTTATTTCTCTACCCTTTCCAAAACGGGGTTATTCACGATAGTACTGTCTCTACTAAAACTAAAACGGTATTTTCATTCTCTCGAGAATGGTAGCGACAACGATAATATGGACTCGCGACAGTCAGTTCGACAGTTGTGTGCTATATGATTTATTAAGAAATGGGTGTCAGGAAGAGTTCAAATGAACTCCGCCAAATGATGAATGGTAACGCGGGGGTGGACTTATTTTGTCTAACCTCTGTATGAAAATGATGCTACTGGAAAGAGGAAATAATCCTAACGCTGTTGCGATTGATACCTGTAAAATTACTCTTGCGAGATCTCTTTAAATGCTATTCCCATGTTAAGTTCTGAGTAAAAATCAACCGCCAATAACCTTAACTATCTTGAGCTTAATTAAACAATTCTCCGATGTAATCATATTAATCGGATTACATTCGAATTACGCACTTAAAACCCTTAAGGCAATACAGCAAAAGCATTCATTCATTCCTTCGTTTTAAAAGCACCCCTCAAGGTGGCAGTTTCATCTTAAGAAGGTATTCCGTTGTCGTTGTCTTCGTCGTCGACGACAAAGACGGATGAGCGGCGAGGACTTTGGAGAGAGAGAGAAACAAGTACCCCACCTCCCCACCCGTACTCGATACGAGGCTGGAACTTTTCTAATTCTCATTAAATATTTCACGGCTTCGTAATCAGCGATGCGTTGAAGGAGACCGGTGGACATTCAGCTCGAGGATCCTGTTCATCACTCCATTATCCTGTGCAAGGGTGGATAAACAGAGCACGGCGCTGGTCGGCCGGAGATAAGCCTAACGCTCATTAAACCCGCCTGACAGCAGATGTCGCAGCACCAGCTTCTCCACCCTAGGAGGAGGCTAATCTAAGCTCCAGGGAGGGTAGGTTGTGTGTGGGGGTTTCCAGTCTAAATCCTTTTGCCTTGAGTCGCTGGACGCTCCACCTTAGTCCTTCGTCAGCCAATGAGAAGGATGGCGTTTTATCTAAGGTCTTAGTCTGGCCCATAAAGGACGGCGGGGGTGGGTAAATAAAACGATGACATATCGAGAGCATCAACAACCCAGGCTTAATGTTTTTAAAGATACTGTTGTTGGCAGGAGCAAAACGTGGTTCAACAAGTACGGACGGCGTTTTTCATCAAGAAGAGAAGACGCACGATACGGGGGTGGGCTCTATGATTAAATTCCAAAGAGTTTATGCTTCATCAAAAATTAATTAAAACGAGCATTAACGTAGCCTTGACTATGTACTTACGATGCCATAAAAAAGATTCTGGTTGCTGCCTGTAATAAAAAAAAATACGGCACCATTTTGTGGTCATTTATTTCCAGGCAACGTTATCATCGATTCTTGTAACAAATACCAAACTTACTAACAACATTAAAAGTAACTAATGCTCGCTACTCATTGGCTACTTTTACCTACTTTATGGGAGTTTTATCAATTTTTCAATCAATAAGAAAACTTATCGGCTAATAGAGTTATCGGCGAGTCCAAAACTGAAACAGCTTGATTCGGTGTATGACAACAGTGTTCATTTTAGAAGAGAATCTATTTTAAGAAAAATTAACTTTCTATGCATTAGAGGAATAAAGTATGCTAAAAGCATTTTTACTTATAAGAAAAAATTCAGGAATTCAAAAAGGTTTATCGTCCTATAGAGAACATTTCATAAACAGGGTTAAAGAGCAATTTTATAGTGAATAACACAGCTAGCTTGCGAAATAAAACAAAGCAGCGTTGTGTGGAATTTTTAAATCCAATAGACCTTATTCAAAACTATTGGGATTGATAGTAAACGCAAACAATCACAGTGGTAAACAAAGTGGATTCACGCGTTTGTTTGCTGTTGCTCTTGAAATTTGATAATGACGGATTTACTTTGCATTGTTGCAGGACCATAATACTCACGTTTGAATTGCTTGTAAAGCTCGGCTGATACTATCAATCCCCTAATGCACCGGGGTTTTGCATATGGCTTATTGAAGCATTCAGCAAGCTAAAATTGGTTTGAAAAAATGGGAGAGTAAATGGAGATAAAAAAAAAAAAGTGGATAACGTGTGGAAGGGTACTTTTTATCTCATTTTTTATCCCCACCTTTTGACCTTATCCCCAAGCGAGTTCTTCGAAAAACCTGGTCAAAACTGGAAACATCCAACATTAAAATTTTGTGAAAACTCATTGCTAATGGATCATTTAAATCCCAGGGTGTCATAAATTACCTGTTCGTTACTTATACTGTCGTCGAGTATATAAATATTTTAGTAGACCTTTCTTGTGAGTGATGTTCAGTCTGAGAGAAGTGATTTTAAAAAGTTCTGTTTTTTAATTGTGTTTCTGAGAAATTGTTATGGAACCTATTGCTGATGGTAATTAAAAATCAAAAAGTTAAATATTCACAACTTTTGCGAAAGTTTTTTTTTATTGATTTTTTTTATAATGGACTTACATACTATGGCACAAAAATCGCATTTCATGAAGATTGCTTACTGTTGGACAAAAAGAAAATTCCGCAGCCTGGATTCGAACCAGGAACCTTTGGCTCGAATCCAGGCTGCGGAATTTTCTTTCCTATTTTTCATCTTTAATTTGAACAGCTGGGGCTGGCGTACCTTAAAACCCTCACTGAATATCTTATGATTTATTCTCTAAAAAGTAAATTGTTTAACACAGTTTAACGTTGATATTAGATTCGTTTATGCTTTAAAGAGTCCTTCCTTGGATTTTGTCAAAATGTTCTGCGATATTATGCGATCTTGCCGTAAGTATTTTTTTTATTTTTTTATTTTTTTTTTTTTGTTTGATATAATTGACAACTATCGATCATTCTAATAAGGTGTGAGTTTTCTTTTGTTCCAGGATCTGGAGCGAATTACTTTAATATAACCAGAAATGAACTTGTTGAATGGGTGGAAGACTGTAATGCGAAAAACTTTAAAGAAAAATGTGATTATTTAGCGGAAAAAGTGCCATCTCAATGCAAAGTGATAATTTATCAGAAGAATCTCAAACAAAAATAAAAAACCTTTTGGTGCAGTACAACAACAAGCGATTGGAATCATCGAGAAATGGAAACGTGTTCCATAATAAAAAATTTTCATGGCTGAATTCGGAAGTACAATTTTCTGGTCAAAAGGCTGAATTTTCTGGTCAAATATGGTTGGTTGGTTGGTTGGTTGGTTTATTAGAAATTTTGGCGTCGACTACGATGGTCATTTTGCGCCTTTTACACAAGTTATATCTGTACGCAGCCCGGGACAAACACAAACATCCATGCCCACGGCGGGATTCGAACCCACGACCAGGCGGACTCGAGAACTAGAAAGCCTACGCCCAAGCCCTCTCGGCCACCTGGCCGGCGGTCAAATATGGGGATGGTGGGAAGGGGTAAATATGAAAATGGTTCAAAGAATTTTTTTGGATGATTATATGCACTTATTATTAATTTTAACCATTTTTAAACTCAAACAAACAAATAAACAATTGTTTTGGCCAGGATTTCTAAATTTGCCCGTGTGCGACGTATCAAAGCCACAGCTCACAAATTACAATAGATATACAGATTACTCAGAGAGTCTCTACCTGATAAGGAAATTTATTAAAACAAAAATTATGCCAGATACAGTACCTCCAAGTAGGACTGATGGTTTCTAAACTGGAATAGCGGACAAACGACGACAGTTTTTTAAAAGTATTCTTGCAGGAGATTAACGTCCGAGGTCAAGAACTCATTTGGGTAAGTTTCTTTGTGTATTATGGACCGATCTTTTCGGACTGCCACGTAATAACATTCCACAACACTATCGATTTGTGTAAATTTCTCGTACAACTGTTTTACTATTTTGGATGAGTTGGCGGGCATTGTTGGATGTCTGCGATCGGTAATGACGGCAACAAACGTGCAAGCCGTTAAGAATATCATTATGCGCAATAGGAAGATTAGTTCACAAAACACAAGGAAACGCACCAAAAAAAAAATTCCTGACCTTGCACATTTTTTTTAAATCTCCTGCAAGGAAAATCTCCGTTAAAATCTCCTGCAAGGAAAAAAACTTTAATAACTGTCGCCATTTGACTGCTATTCCATTAAAAAAAAGCCAATCCTTTTAAGGACCCCGTAGATGCATATTTTTCTATTACGTTCATTTCAAAGTTCTTTAAGTAAGAAAAAAGAACTCTTTAACCACAACCAGAATAATAGAAAAATACAACATGGATGCGCATTTCGAAAGCAAAGCTTTCATCATTCGGCAGGATCAGTAAACTTTGGTCTTACAGTGTCCTCCCTGATCCTGCCGAATGACGAAAGCTTTGCTTTCGAAATGCGATCCAGGTTGTATTTTTTATTATTCTTGTTGTGGATAAATAGTTCTTTTTTCTTAGTTATTACTATTATCCACATACTTTTCATTATTTGATATTTTTTTCAATTTTGTCAAAATATTTTATTACCAATAATTTTTATTGCTATTACCTATTGTTTCATCTTGCATTTCTACCAAATCAACTATCAAAGTTCTTTCTTTTTAACGGATGGTAAAAATGGCAAAACGTACGTGGCAAAATGGAGATGCTGGAGAGCTATGTAACACCACAATTAGAAGAGTACCAGCCATGAATAATTTTCCAACAGGATTACGCGCCGCCAATTGGGCATTATCAGTACGTGCATTTCTGAATTCAACCTTATGTAACCGATAGTTTGGGATAATAAAAGAATAAAAATTGAACACAGGGTGGTAAGACCCTGAAAAACTAACATTTCGGATAGTGGCTATCCTTTGTCAAAGTAAAGAGGATAATAGAGGATTATCCTGAAAGTGATGATCGATTGTTTGGAAGGAATGGTCCTCCACGTTCTCAGGACATTACTCCTTTAGGCTTTTTCCTGTGGGGAAATGTTAAAGATAGTGTTTTTTTTTGTTTTTTTTATACAGATCCTCGATTTATACTTTGAGGGCGAGAATAACGGATGCAATAAATTCGGTGACAAAAATTGGACATCGCCTGTATGTTATCCGAGCAACGAAAGGAGCACATGAGGAGGCTTACTAAACTCCGTTTTAGTAAGGATTTGACAAAAGCTTTCTGAAGCATAATACACTTATGCAGATTAAATTGGAAAGAACCAAGCAGGATACAGATATTGTTGCCAAATTACGGTCATTATCTACATAACAATTTTGTTTTACTCAATTTCTTTATCAGGGAGATTCTTTGTACTTCTAAAATTCAGCTATACTTGTGTCTAATAATTATTTCGATTAATTACTTTCAGGTAACTATTTTCAGGAGCGGATTAGAATGACAAGAGTAACAACCTACAATCGAGAGAAAAATGAAATAAATAAGCGGAAAAATCCCACAAAAAACAAATTGTATAGCTTCAACCTCCTTATAAAATCAATAAGCAGTTTGTAAAAATAATAATCAATAAAAAAATTAAAATGGTAAAAGCTTATTTTTTATTTTTGCAAGGAGAAATGAAAACTTCGAAATGACATCCCGTCTCGCGTTTCTTTAAATTTCCTTCTGTCAATTGAAGACGGCATGACATCCTATAAGGAGAGACAGCGATTGAATGCTTACCATCGCAAAAAAATTTCAGGAAACTTAATTCAATTAATTAAACGAAAAGCAGGAATTCATCTCTAGGAAAATGACAGCAGCCGTCGAATTGATCAACTTACCATCCCAACGTCGGAATTACTCGGGCAAACATGATTAAAAATTATAAAATTAATTTCTTCTCCTCTTCCATCCCTTTCCCGTGAACATTTTTTCCCAACTTGTAACAGAATTCAAATAGTTAGAGGAGAGAGCAAATATGGAATGCAGAATTTCATATTTCCCCTTAAAAAAAAGCACGTCACACCGTGGCATATTGGCACTTCGGGGGGAACGTGCGTGTATGTGTGTCTCGTTGGAGGAACTCTTCTTTTTTTTTTTTTTTAAACATTTTTTTTCTTAAAAATTGTTTCAAATTTCTTCTTCGCTCACCTTCCAGTAGTTGGGCTGGCAGCTGTTGTTGCGCCACTTCTTCCACATCTCCCTGGACGCGTTCGTCGACAAATCTTCCTCTTTAAAGCCCATCTCCAGCGCAAAGTTCGTGGCTACCAACATAAAAAAAAGTTTTATATATAGACACACGTTTAAAATATAAAAAATATCTACTAACTACCATGTTTTTTCAATGTTATTAAAAATTCCAAACTTTCTATAGAAATTTAACTCTTTCTACAGGCTAGAATTCCGTTCTTGTATCTCAACACAAATTTTGCTGACATCATAGAAATGTTTTAGAGTCTTAGAAATGTCAGTTAGATAGACTTCATTAAGATAAACCCTAAATAAATGGTCAGCAAAATTTATTTAGAGCCTATCTTAATAATAATTTATGTACTTACCCAAAAACTGTTAATAAGCACAAACCGAGGAAGCGAATGAAATTGAAATTCTCGTTATTTTCCAAAACCACAACCAGTTTTCAATTTATCCTAGCAACACTGCTAATGATCCTCATATTGTCACGATATCATTCAACAATGTTGGGTGAGACCAATTTAAAAAATTACAAGATAAACAATTTAGGATTTAATGAAATAATGCATAATGATATTAGAACTGGTTACGTTCAACTTCAAAGCTCACATAAGCCGAAACGTAAAATCAGTACAGTATCAACACCTCTTAGAAAGAAAGCCTGTGCACTGAAAACTCATATATTGTTACATGATCATAAAAAGTCATAATTTAGGGATTATTATTGGTGGAAATCACGGTCTATAGATATTCATGTCATCGAGCTTCGGCCATTTTCCATTGGTTCAATAAGCTAAGGAAAACAGATCGCGCCAGGTGCCGCATAGATCGCACTAAGGCCGACCGTGATCAGGAGGCCACGACGGGTGCCACTCTTGACAGCTACACATCGTCGGCAACGCCTAGTCTGGGCCAACCAACATCGACATTGGACTGCTGAGGACTGGCTAAAGGTTTCCTGGTCCGACAAGTCACGGTTTCAGCTGATGGTCGTGTTCGTGTCTGGCGCACGCCACACGAAGCCTTGGACCCCGCTTGTCAGGTGAGGACCACTTAGGCAGGTGGAGGCTCCATACAGGTCTGGGGTGTTTTCTCGTGGCATGAAATGGGTCCATTGGTGCATCTGATTTCCACTCTGCGTGCTACTTCCTACGTCGATCTGCTTGGGGACCACCTGCACCCCTTCATGAACTGTTTTTACCCCACAGGCGACGGCATCTTTCAGCAAGATAATGCGCCTCCACACGCGGCTCTTATGACACATCTGTGGCTGGAGCAACATGCTACCGACTTCACAACAATAATTTGGCCTTAACGTTCCCCATTGAACATTTGTAGGATGTCAGGTCGTCACCAACATAACTGGTAAATGCAGCATCGTTATGGAGTGCAGTGGAGGCTGCATAGCTTGCAGTGCCTGTTGATGTATTCCGGAGACTGGTAGACTCTCTTCCACGATGGGTCACCGCCGTTATCCGGGCAAGAGGGGGCCCAACACGTTATTAGGCAGGTGTGCCCTGATTTTTGGTGAGTTGAGTGTACTTTTATAAATAAAAAAATCAACCCAAAGAGTCGCAGTTTCCCGACCCCGGATCTAGAGCTTTATGGAGGGAGCGTTAAGTAACAAGTGGAGAGTGGGGGGAGGGACGGCTGGTTACGAGACATGCGCATGACGTGAGGCCGTGATTCAGTTGTGTGAGTTTACGTAATATGAGGGCTACTGTTTTCAACCTCCGATGGAGTATAAAATAAAGACAAATGTGAATAACAAAATAACTTTTTGACATAGTCACTGTAGAGAATGAGACATTTGTCATCCGGTGGACCAGTTTTCCAATACCTTCTTCATAGAAATTTGCCGCCAGTTTGTTCATTGTGTTCTTGTCCCCATTAATCCTTCAATCAACCTCCCTGATTTTTCTTCTTCTTAGTTTATTGTCACAAATTTTGATATCTTATTATTCAATAAAACAAACCTTTTTTATCTTTAATTTTAATGATAAAAAATTATTTTAGATACAACCCAAAAGATAAGTTTAGATTGAAACTATCTACAGCATAGATATATTGAAAGGAGAATGTGAGTGACAACCCTGAACTAAATTTATTGCGGTCACAAAACAATATTGTTCACGTGCCTTAGAAGAAGATAGAGCTAGAGTGCTTTATTCACGATAATTAATACCATTGTGTTAATCTCAACTGGACTGGTGTATGTCGAAAACAGTACATAACATTACTCCAGAGGGGAATAACAAGGAGTTTTGGTACGATATTAATTAAAAAGTATGAAAAAAATACATAAATTCAAAATTAATAAAGGATTTTAATTTTCGAACAAAAAGTTTTTAATATCCTTGGGTTGAGCTTCGTCGAGTATCATAATGTCTAAATAAATAACGCGTTTCGGCATTACGCCATCGTCGGAGGCTAAGCATCTACAAGTTATAGAAAGAAAAATAACTCCGAAAACACTATTCCACATAATAAATTTTAATGACTCAATGTGGAATTAAAATTTATTATGTGAGTCATTAAAATTTATTATGTGGAATAGTGTTTTCGGAGTTATTTTTCTTTCTATAGTTGTGTCCACAGTTTTTGGCTTGATTCCATTGCATCTACAAGTTGTTAAGCTGGTCAGGCCAGGTATTTATACAGTAAGTGTCAGGTATATCAGCAAATGGGAAATTTAAATATAATTGAAAAAAGATGATTGGCTGGCTGTAGAAGGAAAATTAAGCTAAGGGGGCTGTGTAAAGCGCTGGTTGGTAACATCCATAAGAAAAGTTTTTATAAATGATAATTTAAAAATGATGGCAATAATTTTATACAAAAAAAAGATTAATTGCATTTATAAGTTTATCATTAAGTTGATATATAACTTCGCTGCCCAAATTCTGCGTCGCTCATCGTCTCAAGAAACCCGTTTTCCCCGCTGTTTGAACACCTACTGCAGGACAATTAGGCATTATGCCTACAGTTTCAAAAACGTTTTATAATTCGGAAGAAAATTACAACTGGCGATGACTAATTACTGCTGTATAGCATCATGCAAGTATCAATAGGCGTCATTATCGCCAAGCCGAGGCCAACGAGATAACAAGGCCTGGAAGCGAAAAAGTCACCTGACCATCGGGGTGCTAGCAACATTGTTTACAATAAACGGAAAAATACTGATTGTTAACATCCAAGATGGACACAATGATGGTTGGATTGTTGTTAGCACCCCGATGGTCAGGTGACTTTTCCGCTTCCAGACAACACCACCTAAAAACAAAGCCGTGACACCAACTTTCTGACGTCATTAGAAGAGGATTGTAACAATTAAAAATGTTACAAATGTCAATTTTTAATTGTTACAATCCTCTTCTAATGACGTCAGAAAGTTGGTGTCACGGCTTTGTTTTTAGGTGTTGTTCCAGGCCTTGTTATCTCGTAGGCCTCGAGCCAAGCGCCAACACCTCCTAGAAAGAAAGCCAAACAACTGAAACGTCATATATTGTTACATCATCATAAGTCGACCAAATTTAGAGCTTATTATTGGTAGGAATCACGGTCTATAGATATTCATTGTCATCGAGCTTCGGCCATTTTCCATTGTTTCGAGAAGCTAAGGAAAACAGATCGAGCCAGGTGCCGCATAAATCGCACTAAGGTCGACCGTGATCTGCGATAGAATTTTTTCATTGAAACTGAAAATGAAAGTAAAGTTTCTATTTGTCGATAGGGCAGTTCTGCAGGCGCAGTTGGGCCGATTGTACATGTAGCGCCACTTTTCAATAGAGTCCCCGCCCTACCGGGAGCTCAATGACCATGAATATCTATAGACCGTGGTAGGAATACGATTAACAATGGTCGAAATATGATGATGTAACAATGCATGACGTTTCAGTTGTTTGGCTTTCTTTCTAGGTGGTGTTGCAAACGCCCATTTCAAACCGCTTCTTGACGGAGTTGTTAAATAATGTGGGCATACGCACTTTTATCAAAAGAGGAGGATCGTTAATTCTAGTGATATTAAAGTTAACTGTTTACTAAACTCCTCATCATGAACCAAACTTGTAGCATGTAACAGTGCATTCTACAAGATAAAAAACAGTTTGGACAATAGAGTTCAACAACACAGACCTGACACAATAAAGAAGATTAAAACCAGAATTATTAATCAACTGCGTTTAATTAAATCTCCGTCAGTCCAATTAATAATCTCTTACAAGCATTGCTACGCATTATGTTCGTGTTGTTTGCGGTTGCGGCAAAAGCATAAGAAGATACATTTCCTGTCCAGGCCAAGCATTTACCGAGAAACGTCAGCTGACGTCGAAGACAGCTTAAGTCTTTCATTCTTCTTCTTTTTTGAGAAGTGCTGGGAGTGTTGGTCGGATGGTCGTCCGCTAAGTGTTTTGTCAGCGATAAATCTGCTCAGCAATTCTCAACGACTTTTTGGAATCCCTTAAGCCGCCCGTGTCTCCACCGTTTACCCTAATTCTTCTCATTCATAATCGCACAAATTAATAAATAGATGGAGGACGCTTCTCCCGCGCTTCGGGATCCTAATCTCCGAGCATTTGTTGCCTCGGCCTCAGGTCGTACATCTTCGCACCGCCGTACATAAATCTCTTTCGGCCGTTCTCCTTCCTTATTAGCGACCGAACGTCGTCGGAACTTATCTGTTAACCCATTACTAATCATGAGCATTAATTCTTGATAGTGAATTTCAACTAACGACCAATACAGGAGCTCAGAAAGGCTTTTATAAGGAATATCATAATAGTACATCATTATATGTGACATTTATGGTTTCCACGAACAAAATCTTATAACCTTCTCCTCCCCCCCTCCCTCTCTAGAAATATCAAGTTACTAATGCCCTGTATAGAAAAGTTACATTATAAGAACAAGAAAATTGATACAAGCCAGGCGCATCCAACATTCTATTTTTGCATTCTTGTATTTTATTCTGATTAAACTAGCACTGCAACAATTCGTGGCGAAGGAAGTCCGAGTCCCCGCTAATCGCAAGCCGTGTCCGGAAAAAACTCCACTTTTTATAGCTTTTATTGGAATTCAATGAAATTTTGTAGGAACGTTCTCTAACATGTCGAATTATTATTTGTGCTGAGAGCAGATTTGACTCCCTCTTCATAATCTTTCCATAATCTTTTTGCCGATCCTGGTCCAGTTAAATCGAAAACTATCATTGTTACGGGCCCCGTTGTCTTGACAGAATACTCAGATTCACACAGTGATCAAAATTTTTCAATTTCCCTCGTTTGTGGGTCATTTGAAAGGTTGTTTTTCCTATGCACATAATCCAGGTGTATGAAATCCAGGTACTCAGCTGCGTTTCGAGCGTCAGGGGCTCTTGCTAAGTCAAGGCAGAACAGAATTTCATCAAGCTGATGGAGACGAAGGATGAAAGGAATCAAACTTTTCTTGACACTTTCCTTTAGATACACCTCGGCGTTCAAGGTCCCTCCTGCATAAAAGGCACTGAAACAGTTCCATTCTGGTCCATAGCTTGTCAGATTAAGTGCATCTTCGGAAATTTACTATGGGAATCGAACTGTTGATCGTAAGTAAATTGGGAAGTATCCAGTGGGTGGTTAAATTGCCTTTCTGGTACTTCTGCTGGATCATAAGGGAGGTACAGTCTATTCCAAAAGCGTTTTCCCTTCGGTGAATGATATTAGTCTTCCTTGCAATATATATATATGAACTTTTTTCTTGTTTATTGCTTAATATTATTATATTTATTCTTTTTATATTATATTATTTACAATTTTTTATATCTTATATATTTTATACAGTGTCCCAAACTGATGTATATGCTCTTTGAAACGTTAAAGCTCAGCAACGAAATGAGATAGAAATATAAGGTTTTTTATTGTGTATGATCCAGACTGCGTTGGAAAAGCATAGCAACACGTTCATTGTTGTTCATTTCTTTATAAATCAAAATGGCGATGAGGCTTTCATTCGATGAACGTAAGTGGATATTGAAGTGTTATTGGAAAGTGGAGAAGGTTGTTGTAAGGGTTGAATTTGGTACATCACCGCCAACAAGGGTAACAGTAACAAAACTCTGAGACGAGTTTGAAGCCGAAGAAACGGTGAAAGATGTGTTGAAAGGTCGGTGTGGAAGAAAGAGAAGTTCCACTGATAACGAGAGTGTTGATGCAGTCATGGACGTTTTTGAACGATCTCCAAAGAAGTCAGTGAGGCAATGCTCTTGTGAAATTGACATCGCCAAATCCAGTGTTCATTCCATCAATGATATTCCATTAACTATAATCCAGTCAGTATGTCGCTCTGTTCGACGTTGGTGTTGGGAGTGTACTGTGGCAGAAGAAGGTGGACATTTTGAACATGTACGGGTTTAAGGAAGTTTAAGGAATAGGTTGGTTGGTTTATTAGAATTTTTGGCGTCGACTTCTAAGGTCATTTTGCGCCTTTTACACAAGTTATATCTATAAGCAGCCCGGAACAAACACAAACATCCATGCCCACGGCGGGATTCGAACCCACGACCAGGCGGACTCGAGTACTAGAAAGCCTACGCCCTAGCCCTCTCGGCCACCTGGCCGGCTGTTTAAGGAATAAAATACAACAAAGAGTGCTTATACGCCCTTATATTTCTATCTCATTTCGGTGCTGAGTTAGAACGTTTCAAAGAGTGTATACATCAATTTGGGACACCCTGTATATCTTGTAAGCTCTTATTGGGCTTTTATAGCCTGTTTGCGAGATTTCAAAAAAGAAAAGAAATTAATCGGTTCAGGCAAGTAGTCGAGTTCGAATCACTAAAAAAGATTAATTTCACTAGTTTAATGTAATGCAAGGAAGCCGAATATCATACACCTAAGGAAAAACGTTTTTTGAATAGACTGTACGTATCATCATCATCATCACCATCATCATCAATGACCAAAAATTTCGATCCGAGCTACAATCCACCCTTCATTCTTTCCAACAAACGATAAACCATTGTTAAAATCCAAGGTGAAACAATAAAGGATAGCTTGTTGCTCGGATTCGGGTGACTTTTGGGAGCCCAGGCCTGTCTCTCGTTAGCCTCGGGTCCGGGTGCCGACGAAGAAACTGATGTGATGCAAACAGTAAAACATTTTAATTTCTGTAGCTCCGAAACTATAAAGTCTACGGGAATACCATCAGATCAGCGTTTTTCAATCTTTTTTTCTCTCGCGACACTTTGAGCCTGTACTTAAACTTCCGCGATACCCTTAAATTGTGATAATCAAAGGTAAAATAGGATTTGGATTTGGTTATTAACACACGCATAAAACAACTTATTATAATTTATAATAAAAAGATAATAATTAAAATTCTTAAAAATATGTTATGTTTTATGATTATTAATGTTTTGCGGCACACATAAGATCCACTCACGGCAATCTGGTTGAAAATCGCTGCATTAGACAGATCAAAGTATACATAACTGAAACGGTCCGACTCTTCTCGAGTGCATGACGTCGTCGCAGATCGGCTGCGCAAATATGGGCCCCCAGGTAAGCCTCTCACAATCAAATCACTACATGAAAGAGAACCGAAATAGATTTAAAGTTCTTCAGAGTGGTTACTAGTAAATGTAAAATTTACATCTTTTACTATCTCATCACTCACCACTGTTCAGTCGCAAACGACTTAGTCTATCTTTCCTCTTTTACCTTTCGATGTCAAGGTTATTAAATAACCATTAAATCTATTTGAAATTCAACCTAGCAGGAGATTATCCTACTGAGGCCTAGCTTGGTCTCCCAGCTTGTTAGTAAACACAAACATCCATGCCTTCAGCGGGACACGAACCCGAGATTCGCGGCCTCGAGAGCGACAAAGCCTGCGTCTTAGTGCCTTCTCGGCCACCAAGCCGAGCTCAATTCGAAATTCAAATACTCCGAAATTCAAAATAGCGAAAAAATAAACAAACAATCCTTTCAAAAATTCAAATAGTGTTTCATTCACTATTCACGGCATCAAAGTCGTTTCGCGTATATTTTTGTAAAGAAGAAAGACTTCTACTAACCAAGAAACGATCCAATTCCTTAAGACTATTCACATTTTTGGTGAATATAAAATAATTTATTATTTAGTCAAATTCTTTAAATATTTCTTATTACTTTCAAAGATTAAATAATAAATAAGCTAAACACTTTATATTTATTGACATAGAATGGAGCCTCTAAAAGATTTTCACACGAATGTAAATTAGTAATTATCAAACAGCTTCATCCTCTTTAAATAAACTCAGAATGCAGAAAATTGTAAGCTACCAAAACTAAATTTTTGCTCGTTTCCATGTTGATAAGAAAAATAAAAAGTTTTCAAAAAAAACCCAACAACATTAGATTACATTTTAACCGGAAGAAATGGAGATGCTGAAAATTTTTAAATAAGGTCGCCTCCACCAAGTCCACACGAAAGCCATAAATTTCCGTTGCACACGTAACGTTATCTACTACTACGATTCATAAAAATGGGAAGCCAAGGAGAATGGAACGATTAGAAGCTGGAGATAGTCGTGAGGGCAGAAACGCCGTCTGAAGCGCCTGCACATTAGGAGTCCCAGGCGGTTGGTGCCACAATGAACCTGATTAGGCTAATGTCGGAGCGGCAGACCACGTGGACGGCGGCAACAAATCGCCGACCCGAGACAGGAGAGAAATGACGGCTGGAGCGACACCTTATTACACAAAAGGCTGCACGTGTTCGGGGATAACGAATGCGAGCCTTAACCCATTCGAGTAGGTGCCCCGAACAAAACGATTCAGGGGGCCCCACCCACCTTAACACAGGTTCGCCGGGATTAAAGTAATCATTCACATGCGGCGCCCGCAATCTCATGGAGAAAAAAATATATATAAAAGAAGAAGGGGTGCACGAGTGGGGGGTAAAGGGAATACGGAAAAAATAATAAAGAGAATGAGTTCCATGTCGATTGTTGCTCTCTATGCTATTTACGAGAGTTCTCACGCTCGAAGGGCGTTCAAATGAGGTTGAAGCATGTGATCCACGCATCCAAAGGGAATTTCGTCTTGAAACAAAAACAAAAACATTTCACGGAAAATACATTCCACGAGGTCTTACAATATAAATTTTCTTTACTGCGTACATATTTAGGCTTTTTTGCGAATGAAATTGGTACTCTAAATGCTTAGCTCTCTTCTTAATGAAACGAGAATATTGATTCTCAGCTAACTGAGAACCTGCCGAAACCCAAGCCATTCACTGCCTTCTCCCTTCTAGAATTGCACAACTTTTAGTTTCTAAACCTTCGTACGGTCCCGTGATCACATTTCCCTCATTAACCATTCTGAAGTGAAATCTGTGAGACTATGGCTTGTAGTTAGCACATCGTATTAGAAAATCAATAGAACGTAAACCTGAGTAAGAAAATTTCAAGTAGAAACTTTCAAGATGCTGGAGACTGTGTTGACCCACGTCCGAACCAATGAAAAATTTTGTCCAGACAGGTGCGGACGTTCAATGCCAAATGCTCTGGCACGCCGTCGTGCCGAAACCAAACGATTCCCTTTGCTGTGAGCGCGGAAAGCACCTGTCGTTGCGCATTCTGAGTTATGTGTGTTGACTAACGGGAGTATCAAAGAAATAAGGACCAAAAGGTGTTTCGCAGTCATCCCTGCCCAACTTAGCACATGAAGCCGATAGTGCTCGATTTCCAGCACCTTTGACCTGGCTTGTTAGAGCCCTGACTTCATCAAACTTAACAATTCACATAACAAATATTATATACAGAAAATATAATTTACTGACCTGAGTTGTCTGTGGATACTTGTATGCAGAGAGACGGTAGATACCACTTTTCCACAAAATAAGTAGTGCGATCCACCGTCTCTCTGCTTAACAATTCACTTTGGGGTCGTGTGAAAGAAGAAGTGCGATCACGCCGATACTCCACTGACAACGACTTGAAAAAATGAGTGCGGTAGCGTTCCAAAATGTTACCCCTAAAATTTTGTTGCGTATGAATAATCGACCTTGAAGGCGCATAAGGTAATGGTGCGAACATGGAGGAACCCGCACAAACATTTTTGACTCCTAAGAGTTAAGCTGATACCTAATCACATTATGTTATAAAGGGATTTTTCCGGCTATCCTGTACTCATATGGTCCATGACAATTTAGTTAAAGGATAACAGAGTGACAAGAGAAGATTTTGAAATAAAATGCAAGACAAAGGCAAATGAGAACCTAGAGAAAACCTACTACAAATCCACAGGAAATTTATTTTTAATCACTAAAAATGTGCATTTCCGCAATAAAGCTGCCTTTTTCAGCACGTGAAGAAGACACAAAGAGTGTTAGATTAGTTCATATCGAGTTTTAGACAGAAAAAAAGAAACAATCAAAATATGAAATAAACAACAAAAGAAAACTAGTAAACCTACATAGACAATCAAAATTCTTTTTTATGCAATTTTTCTTTATTCATCGTAAAATGCCAAGATATTCCGGACAATTATGCACTTCCAAAATTATGGCAATCCTTAATGGGAACCTACACCGGAACCATCTGAACCTGTATCTCACAGTTTCACAGCAAAATGAAATATTTTACTCACCTAAAGCAATATTTTGATGCTTGCAAAATAAGAAATCGCTACATTTTGTTTCTTTCAAACTAAATTGCGAAAACGAAAAACTGTGAGCGCACATACAAAGGCTCCATTGTTACGCCATAATTAAAGCGATGTGTGTATTAAAGAGCTTAACGGAATTTCTTTCCTCCATCACACAAAAATGCGCACCAATCCACTTCACATGAAAGCAATAGCACTACCTCTTACGAACAAGCAGCAGACGACAATTGAATGGATTTTGAACTTTCTAAACAAACTTATTTTTTAAAAATATATTATTAAATTAGCTAATTGCCTTCCAGTGTAAAAAATCTGTATAGTAGATTAGTAACTATTTTCTTAATTTATTATTTTATTTTATCAATTACTTCGGTAATCTTCGTAAATTTTCCGAGGCTGACGTCATGTATTCGCGAGTGAAACGAGGGGGCCAGCAGCCGAGAATACGAATATGCATTGTTGAGAGGGTATGTATCGTGGAGCTTTGGTGCTTTTATATTCTTGGATGCTTACCTCATCTTATGAATTATTTCGAGACGAATAATTATACAGCAAAATTAAGGATTTGTGCTTACTAAAACTCCTGTAACTACAATTCTTTGGCGACCGCCTTAACGATTCTGCTTCCTCTTTACCACCATGTTTTTTTCTCATCTCACTTCCGCTACCGCCACCGCGCGAGGCCATCGCTTCCAAGGTGCGAATGATTCTCTTATTAGAAGATCGACGCTACCGGTACCAACCCATAATGTTTGGTTAGTAACCGAGGAGTTTGAGAAAACGTATGAAAAAATTGGATTGCAAAAGCGTGAAACAAGATTTAAACCGCACATCTGCCATGCAGCGTGAGTTCATCTAAACTAAACTAAGCTTTCTAGTCTGATGTTTGGATTGTAAACATCAAGTCCGCCCACAGAAAATACTGGTAACCTCGTAAAAGGCCGAAAACTGAAGCAAATCGTGTAACATTTATAAAAATCTGGTGGAGAGGAGGTCAAGAAGATTGAATCGATATTTATCGATAGCCAAAGTTTTCAGCCCAAAATTTTAAAGGATACAACAAAAGCTCCTTACATTAATGACAGAGCGGTGACGTCTACTTGATGGAAGGAAAAGCTTAACCTCGCTCAGAAGACAATCATCATCAACATCAAGATTTCGTGTTAAGTAGGATTTGCGCGCCTTTTCCCTAACAATGCTAAGAAGCGGTGTTTCAATTAAACCGAAGGGGGTCAGGCTGATCGAGTAGGGTCCATAAATACAGAACCGATAAACAGTAATAAAGTGCAGCGTTTTATCGGCCCTTCGATGAGGAGTCACGGGTGTTGATTAAATTTTCTAATTACACTAATAACGTGTTTTGAAGCAGATCGAATCGAGTTAAATGGGGGTCGAAAAATCACTGGACTGTGCGTCAAAACAAGGTTTATTGGAAACGTGCGTAAATTATTACAAACGACTTCATCGAGCCTGGAAATTAAAATTGAACTGTTCGACGAAAGATAATGAAAAATTCCAATATTAAACGAGACTTGTGAATAATGGCCAGGGGATCGACGACCAAATGAAAACTAAAGAATTAATGATCGGAAAAAAAATTAATCCTGCCCAGCTCGTCAGGAAAATGTCAATCAGGGAATATAGTAAATTTTGTATATTTGTAAATCATTTTTATTTTATCCTTCCTTATTTTCCCTTCATTTTATTAATCATATACACTATGCGATCAAAATTTTTCAAATACCCCTCCAAAACAACGCGACGTGTCCTAATTTACAGGACTATGATGTCTAGATAATAGAAATAGAAACCTGCCTTACTGGACTCATCTGTGATTCATGCTGGGTTGCTCAACATAATGAATTCCGAGGCGGTACGATCATTAGTTGTCACCTATGGAACAAGTCTGTACGTGAAATTCTGCCTTTCAAATGTAAGTGACGTCATTCCAAATTTTTAGAGTCATAAGACCGAAAGGCGGGCCTACGGCATAATGAACTTCATATCAGCGTAAGGAGAAGAAATTGATACTGGTGTACTATCCAAAAAAAATAAAATAAATAAATAAATAAATAAATAAAAATAAAAATTTGGAGAAAACCCCTCATCGTTTTTTTTTATTCTTGAAAGCAACTGAAATTCAACTCATTCTATCGGGGATATCTGTCTGAATTTTCAAGATATTTGCTTGGGCTTTTTATAATGATTCTATAGATTTGGCTAATAAATTATGCAAAAACATTTTGGTAAGGTTTGCGCATGCGCAGTTAAACATTATTTAGTAAAAATGCTCATATTTCATCAGATATTTAATATTTTTGTATTCAAATTGCAGGGTATTATCTCTACTGTAGTTTGTCAAGTTTCCCGAAAATGGCATTGCATTGAGTTGAAAACCCTGCATGTTATAAACAAAAAACTTAGGAAAAAATTTCGATTTTTTTTTTTTAACTTTATATCTCCATGAATAAATGTGCTATTAACATGTAAATGTACACAGATAAGAAAAAGAAGCCTCGTAATCATATACTAGAGTTATAACCCATTTCAAGCATTATTTTTTACAAAGTGAACCCAAACATTATTTTTTGTTCAATTTGTTGCTGGTTCCCTATTTGCCTTCGGGACAAAACCTTTACTGATAAGGTAACATGCTCTTTACACCCCTCAAGTTTCACAGGATAATTCTTCAAGTATTTTTCTAGATATTCGACAAAGACCCTGTTGTGGAAAAGCGGTTGGTTTCTTGTGTGTTTCCCTGTTGTTATATCCACATTTCTGGTAATTATTTGTTTATTATTAGTGTTCATATTATTTTGTCCAATCCCTGTAACTTGCGTTAACATAATCGCCATCTGTTTAACCGTTTAGCCCACTAGAAACCACCTGGGATGCATGATTTTTAATAATAATAATAATAATAATAATAATAATAATAATAATAATAATAATTAGTCGCCTCGGGCACTTGGCTTCTGGTCTTGATCCGAGTTTGGTTTTCAAATAATAATAATAAAGCCATAATCCTAAGCATTTCTCACATGGTCGGACATTCCGGACTTGATCTCAGTTTGGCTTTTCCAAAATAATAACAATAAAATAATAATTATAATATGTTTATATATTCTCTATTAATAGTAAAACACACAATAATAAATTACTCGGATAGTAAAATTTCCTTCTCCTACTTCGCGTCTTTTTAGGGGGGGGGGGGGGGTTAAAGAAACTGCATAAAAATCCCAAATGGAAAGAGAAAACACGATCAGTTGGAAGCCCCAAGTTTTACGGTTTTCACAAAAATCGTTTTGAAACTGTAGACTATTGGCAGGGAAGTCGGCGTATTGATTGGATGTCACACTTCATGTCATACGCCAAAGGACTGTGTCAAATCCATTTATTGAACAACGATGACAAACGACTTGCATGGGAAAATAAAATTGATCCATCGATTAAATATGAAATTTCAGGGGAGACACTAAAGAAAGGGAATATAAAACAGAGCAATCGATTAACCAAGAAAAACGAACAGTTTGGCTTTGATGAGAGGGAAAATCGATCGAAAAATTTTAGAGAGGAAGTTCGATATCATCTTCTTCCTTGTAAACAATTTCTATGAAGACATTGCCAGGAAAGTTTAACGGTTTCCAATGATTTGCATATGGACTACACAAAATAATAACCTGTAAGAAACTTAAGGCATCATAAATGTAACAACTATCAGAGACTCCTAAGCAAACAGAAAGATAGTTAAAAACAAGATAATAAAATGATTAATCTAATGAATCACTTAAACAAAAGCAAACAACAAAAAATCCAAACAAATCCCAAATGCCTTGTCCAATCAACATCAAGAGAACATGGAAACCTGCCAGAAATGAATGCTTACGAAGACAACAATTAACAGGAAAAAACACAACCGTCTCTCTTCAAATAAACCAGCACGTCATTAAATAATGACATAAACAAGTACCGTAAGGGTAAATGGTCATCGTCTCATAAACCATAGAGATTAAGAGTAAGTCTTTAAATAACGTTATGCAAAGAGTGACTCACATTCCGCAAATTACTGGACAGTGGAAGGTTCAAAGTTTTAAAAGCCCGCCTACAAGTTCCATTCATTGCCGCATGGTAGGCTCTTTCTCGTTTAGAGCAAAATGGCAACGCTACAAGAGAAATCGCTTTGTCCTGCACTTTTTGAACCACTATTCAAATTGCAACGCGAATTCCGCCGTTAGTTCAATAACGAGTCGCCTCGCAATAAGCAACTCCACGAGTGACATAAAAAATTCGCAAAAGATAGTTGCATATGCACTTCTTCTGTGCCGTCATCATTTTATAATATACAAGAAAGAGGGCCGCTATTTGCATAGAACGGAACTTGTAGACGGGCTTTTAAAACTTTGAATCGTTCTTCTATCTAGCACTGTGCGGAATGAGATTCTTTCGGTCGTTTAAAATAATTATTTGAAATCTCCTCCATCCCTTTTCAATATATTATACAGGGTAGACCAATAGGCACAAAGACATTGCAATATTTAATAACTTTTTAAAAAATGGTTACCCTTTTCCTGAGTGATAGGCGCACCAGGGTAAGAAGAGAATCACACGAAGCGGTGGATGTTCTGTTGGTCTGCTCTGTGTTCTGCAACGTTATGCACCAATAAAATGACGTAAGCCGAGTATCTGATTATATTGGATACCCAGGTTATTCAATTCATGAAGAAGTTCTTTCCAGGAATACTTCAGGACAACAACGCCAGGATTGACAGTGCTTGCTCTCATGATTAGTCATTTCAACATCTTAACTAGCACCTACATAGTCCTGATCTTAATTCTATAGAAGTCTTTGAGACCACTGTAAGATTTGGGAGAAAAGTTATTGGATTACTGGATAAAAATAGACGTAGAATAGAAGATCCACGAGCTTGTTAAATCCATGCCGTGGCAAATGCGCGCCATCATCAAAGCGAAAGGTAGCCCAACTAAATATTAAACTGCGCTACTTTTTTATTTTTAGCCAAACAGTATACTGTCAAAAGTCATGGGATAGCGGTGGACTATTTTTCAAGTGGCAGTAGCATCATGTGCAAACAGTATATATATGCAAATCCAGTGCAATAGGTTTAGTTACACTGTCATGAGTAAGAGGTGAGGTGTTCAGTGTGACAATGGCTACACGACGAGAGCTATCTGAGTTCGAACGTGGCCTGGTATTTGGAGCGCAACGTATGGGTCATTCAATATCGGAGGTGGTTCAAGAATTCAACATCCCACGGTCCACAGTTTCAAGAGACTACCGAGAGTACCAACTGTTGCATTACCTCCCACCATGGACAACGCAGTGGTCGACCACACCTTCTCAATGAACGGGCCAACAGCGTCTGAGTAGGATGGTCACCGCTAACAGGCAACTGACACTATGCCAGATGACATCAGATTTTAACCAGGGTGACACTGGAGGTGTATCGATGCGAACTGTGCAACTAAATCTGGTGTCCATGGGATATGGAAGCAGAAGACCCACGAGGGTGCCCTTGCTAACAACAAGACATCGTCAGCAACGTCTCTCCTGGGCCCATGTACACATCGAGTGGACACTTGACAACTGGAAACGTTTGACCTTGTCTGATGAGTTTCGATTTCAGCTGATACGAGCTCGACTGTGGCGCAGACCCCATAAGGCCATGGACCCAAGTTGTCAAGCATGCACTGTGCAAGCCGGTGGTGGCTCCGTAATGGGTAATTCCAGAGAATGGTTAGCAATGTCTTCAGATGTCTTCCACCGACTTGTGGAATCAATGCCAGGTCGCACTTTGGCACTTCGCCGGGTTAGAGGAGCTTCCACACGTCATTAGGTGCTATCGCATGACTTTTGGCATGTGAGTGTATAAGACAGCCAAAACTATGAACACTAAGATAACAACAAAAGAAGATAAGATACCACTATTAATAAATTCTTTTTGTGGAATAGTGGCTTCTTATCTTCTTTTATTATTAAAAAATTATGTTAACAAGCCTTAGACCCTTCAATGGCTTAAGAACAATATTCGGGCGGAAATCAGAGCACAGAAAATATTATGGGATGCCACGGAAAACGCCTTAGAACGAATACGTTTGTGCGAAGCAGAGAATGGACGCCATTTTCGAGAATGTGATTTTTCATAGGTTGTATAAATTTATTTTCTACATTTTATGATACAATGGTATCGTAAATTTAAAACAAAAAATAAAGGAGTCATTAAACACTGAAGCCCCTTCGTGACTTTTGGCCTACCCTGTATATTCCAACAACAAATAAAGTTCTTTATATAATTTGCAAGCGTTCCTACATAAGCCTTGAAGTAAACCTATTGGCGATACGTATAGATATTTGAAAAATATTCATTCATTTCAAGAAAATCGATTCAGAGACAGACGGACGGACGGACAAAGCAAACGAATAAAGGATCTTTCATTTACCTGAATACGAAAAGCAACATCTAGGTAATAAAATATAAAATCAGGTTTATCATGTCTTAATTAGTATCAAATTATGAAACAACACCGCAAAGCAGATGAAAACAGCAAAACTAACGAGAGAGATTTGAATGTCTCTTAGTCCTCTTTTCAAATATATTAACAAAATGTCATTTTAGGAGAATCTGCTCCCCTAAGAATGACGGCATTTAATAAACATAGAAGAGCACTTTTATTAATTATGTTAATAATGTCGCACACACAATCAAGCATTTGTCAAATTAACTCGAGTGGTCTTCCAAGGGATGGGGAAATGTCAGCTACCATGGAATATTAATTAGATGTTGCATTCTCTTTACCCTTGACAATAATCTACCAGAAAAAGAGTCGTACAATTGCAAAATATTGACAGGGATTTTCTAAATGAGGATTTAAAAAAACAGTGACAGGATTCTGTATAATTTGCTTAAGAAAATAGAGGTTGCTCCAAAAACAAATTAAAAACATATGCGGATATTAATGATAAAAGTCGCTTTCAAATATCCATTATTAATTTCAATTAATGTTATTATTAGGCAATTCTGACTCACAATAAACCAACAGAAGTTCTTTTTAATTAGAAAATTATAATGTAGTACACTGTACTCAACGTGATTTCAGTGCAAACAAGAATGATTTTATCGCCAAAGCGGATAAAAGGGGCACATTTTCGTGTTATAGCATCATACACGGATATATAGAATTAACCAACATTTTAAAACACTTTAGAGAAAATATATAAATATGAAAACTAAATTGTAAATTACTATTTAAGTAAACTAATGTAAAGAGAGAATTTAAACGAATAAACTTGAAGAACTGAAAGGTTAAATGGAAAGTAAAGTTATTCTTTATACAGGATGTTCTCGAATAACATGTACAAACTTGGGGACAGGTTCCTTATACCAAAACAAGAAAAAAAAAGTTCATATAAATATGGGTCCTAATTTGAACAATAACTAAGATATGAACAGAAATAAAAATGCCGCCACCAAGATCAACAAATGATAGGGTTCATACAATAGTGTATACCATTATGTTTCTGAGTTAGGCATTCAACATCGTAATATGTGCTTGTTAGTACTCAATATGTGAGCATGTGTTACGATGTTGAATGCGTAACTCGGAAACTATTTGTTGGAATTCGACCAAATTTTAACGATATACACCGTTGTATGTATACTATTGTTGTATGTGCAAATTTCACCATCCTAGATGTTATAGAACCTGAGTTGTTAACTTGTTGATCTTGGTGGCGCCATTTTTATTTCTGTTCATATCTCAGTTATTGTTCAAATTAGGACCCACGTTTATATGAACTTTTTTTCTTGTTTTGGTATAAGGAACCTGTCCTCCAAGTTTGTATACGTTATTCGAAAACACCCTGTATATTTGAA
Source organism: Rhysida immarginata (assembly GCA_023313115.1). Classification (NCBI taxonomy): domain Eukaryota; kingdom Metazoa; phylum Arthropoda; class Chilopoda; order Scolopendromorpha; family Scolopendridae; genus Rhysida; species Rhysida immarginata. Next base: position 1,082,189 of record JAHWFO010042544.1, on the reverse strand, counting down.
CAAAAAAAATTCTTTAACTTGTAGGCATGCTCACATAATGTTAAACGAAGTGAGCCACAATTGCTAAAGCTTTATGTGTAAGCATCTATTATTTTTTCATATTCAAGTATTAAAGTGTTTCTACATTATCATCTACTATTTAAGCAAGCGATTGACTACTATTAATTAGTCTCACAGTAATTAGCTTTGGATAATATTAGGCCTAACAGCAATATATTTTTGATAGCAATAAGCTGTGGATAACAATAGGCCTTACAACTCGTAAGGAGTTGGTTGATAACACAACACGCCTTATCTTTGCATTGAAAGCTTCCAAAGGTAACATATAGCACCATTAAAATAATGCACTACTAAACAATTCCGACTACCATTAATTACTCGTTATTTTCACTCATGAGACGTTGTTACGAGTTGTTTGATATATTACATGCCATATCTTAGCATTGAAAGTTCCACCTGTACCATATGGTCCATTAAAACACGTACTACTAAACAATTCCCAATATCATTATTTACGGGTTATATTCATTCATGAGACGTCCGTACACGTGCACTAGACCAATATCTGCTATCACAAGTTACTCTTACATATTCGTTCATGACACTTCGTGACGATTTGTTTGATATATTACATGCCATATCTGGTTATTGGAAATGTTTAAGGTGGTATCATAATGGTACCATTTGAGCACGTGCTATTGTACCTATTCCGGCTATTTCACCTTCGAACTTGTTCTTGCTCTGTCCCATATTAATGGATTGGTGAAAACAGTGTGTGAAAAAGTTAATTCGGTTTCAAGTTAACGTAAAAAATTTATAAGCTCCCTTTTACGAATAAAAAACATTAATTCTTTTGTTTTAGAGACCGATCTCCCCTTTCAATAATCGTCAGTCACGTGCATAACCGAACCGAAGTGCTTAGCACGCCTTTTCCCCAATGCAAGGATAATTCGTCTCTTCCAGCAATTCACTATTGGCGTGCGCAGCAGAAATGTCTGACATCTAGTGGTGACGTGGAAATTAACAAGATGGCGCCTTTAACGGGTACAGATTCACTGAGTTTTTACAGCGAATGGTTGTATTCGTGAATATAGCTTCAAAATGAGGAGAATCAATAACAAATACTGTTGTGTCTGGGGTTGTAAGTCAAAAGCAAATGTAGAAAACAGTATACAGGGTGTAAATTTTAAGTTGACAAAGCAGAATAACTCGAAAAATAAGCTTCACACGAAAAAGTGCGTAGAATCCAAAGTTGATTATTTTCGAGGGGGCATCTGCTGGTGCTAAAATTAGCCCACCCCCCCCCGGCCCCTGGGGGTGGGGCGGGGGGCAACTTTAAAATTTCAAATGGGAACCCCTATTTTTTATTGCAGATTCAGGTCCTACATAAAAAACTACGTACATTTTGTCTGAAACATTTTTTTTATTTTTGGTAGATGGCGCTGTAATTCAAGAAAATCCATTTTCTCATTTTTGCGTGGAAATAACTAATTTATTATTCATTTCGATTCCTACATTGTTTTAACTACAATGTAATTTGAAGACATTTCGTCAACAAACAAATAACGTAAACATTGGCATTTTTTTCAGAATGTTTACATTTTAAATTCTGATCTTTAGAAGAAAAGATTGTAATTTTTCAACTGTTTTTGTGAGTGTACAACGCCGTATTGCTTTTGAATTTACATTATGAATTATCTTTCTGTGGAAGAAAAAATTGAGATGGTGTACATTTATGGAGAAAGTGGGAGAAATTTTGATAATGCAGTCGCGCTTTATGCTCAGCGTTTTCCTGGCCAAACGCGATCACGGTCTTCTTTTGTTCGAGTTATTAAACAATTTACTGCGGAAGGTAGTGTGAACCAGAAAAAAAGAACCCGTGCAGCTACTGTTTGTGGAGAAAACAATCAAGTGTCAGTCCTAGCTGCTGTGGCTCATAATCCACATGCGAGCACAAGAGAAATATCAAGGCAATCAGGAATTTCACATATGAGTGTTTGGAAAATGCTGAAGCTCCACAAATTTCATCCATATCATGTATCTATGCATCAGGAACTACATGGCAATGACCACCAAAACCGTCTAACGTTTTGTCACTGGGCACTTCAGCAGATGCAAACAAACCAACATTTTTTTGCACGAGTTCTTTTCTCCGATGAGTCAACATTCACAAACCACGGGGAAGTTAATCGACATAACATGCATTACTGGAGTGAACAGAACCCACACTGGATTCGAGAAGTCAACCATCAGCGACCTTGGTCAATTAATGTTTGGTGTGGGATAATTGGCGATAAACTTATCGGTCCATATTTTATAGACGGTAATTTGAATGGCAACAAATATCGTAACCTACTTGAAAATGAACTACCAGATCTACTTGAAGACCTGAGTATTGAACTTCGACAACACATGTGGTTTCAACATGATGGTTGTCCAGCGCATTATTCATTAGTAGCGCGCGAAGTACTACATCGACTTTACCATGGTCGCTGGATCGGCAGGGAAGGTCCTGTGAATTGGCCAGCCAGATCGCCTGACCTTACATCGCCAGATTTTTTCTTATGGGGTTACCTCAAAGATATCGTTTATAAGGAAACGCCAACCACTCGCGAAAACATGATTCAAAGAATAAGAGATGCTTGCGCTGCAATTACACCAGACATGTTATCAAGATGTGTTCAGGAATTTACAAAACGAGTCAATAAATGCATCGAAGTTGGAGGTCATCAATTTGAACATTTAATTTCATAAAACGGCGAGATGCAAGGGATTTAAGGACAACAAGCAGGCCGAAAGTGAGAGGCGAGGGGACTCACTGGAAATACAAGCACCCCGAAATTCATTTACTTGCAAGTATTTGCAAATAAGAAAAAATAAAACGAAAACAATCGGTCCTTTTAAGGACCACCAAATCTTAAACGGGAATAACTTCATCTTTACACAGTCTTTTACTTTTTTACTCTGTTAGTTAATGAGTTCACTCGTTAGTACGTAGGATGTTCGGTTAGTTAGTTAGCTAATCAGTTGATTTGTTTGATAATTATAAAGTTGTGTGGCCTCATGACCACGAAACAAAACAAAATTATCCTAATCCGCGGCAAAAAATAATAAAATAATAACTTTGCGGCAAAATTTACGAAGTAAATAAGTATTTTTTATTTCTCCGTAACCATTTCCACGCAAAAATGAGAAAATGGATTTTCTTGAATTACAGCGCCATCTACCAAAAATAAAAAAAAATGTTTCAGACAAAATGTACGTAGTTTTTTATGTAGGACCTGAATCTGCAATAAAAAATAGGGGTTCCCATTTGAAATTTTAAAGTTGCCCCCCGCCCCACCCCCAGGGGCCGGGGGGGGTGGGCTAATTTTAGCACCAGCAGATGCCCCCTCGAAAATAATCAACTTTGGATTATACGCATTTTTTCGTGTGAAGCTTATTTTTCGAGTTATTCTGCTTTGTCAACTTAAAATTTACACCCTGTATATATGCACACATTTCCCAAGGATAAAACTTTGAACCTATTCCCTCAATTAAACATCTTTTGAAACTATTTTCTTCCTTACCTACAAATTTGTAGATATCAGCTAGCGTAACATTGAATGTTATATTCATTTTGAGTACTGGAAAATCAAATTTCTGAAGGCAGCACAAGCTTAGCAAGCTGTGAAATACCCATTATCTCCGCCATTTCCAACAGATGGTAACGCTATCTATAGGCGGCTGCGCACGCGAATACGCACTCGCTTGCAACGCAATGCTTTGTTGGAATTGTGTCTACAGCAGGACGAACCGATCACATAAACACTTTTCTATGAAAATGTGCTAAAAATGCCGCGAAGGCAGAAGTTGGAATCATTGTGGTCTAAGAAATCACTGACGGCATCAGCCTAAGCATTCTTGTTTATCGTTATTGCCTCTCAAGAAATAGCCCAAATGTTCACCAATGGAAATGCGTTTGATGAAAATCCAGGGTCGGAGGTGACCTCGTGACACGTTTCCAATAGACACATTGGTCGTGCTCCCTCGTGGAAGTTTGGATATTGAATCGGTGGTTCCAAATGCTCAGAGGATTAACAGTGAACAGTCGTATTGTGACCCATGAGAATCATTTGAAAGCAGTAGTAAGGCCCAAACATCGCGGTTTATCGAGTTCTAGTGTGAAGCTACTGATGACAATGGACGGCCGAACACATCTCCACTTACAGTGCTTTCCACATCCCCCTTATTCAACTGATCTTGCGCCGAGTGATATTCTCTTTTTGGATCATCAAAGGAGGCTCTGGGTAGCAAGAAAATTTCTTCGCACAACGAGGTGAAACAGCGATGCAAAAATGGCTTTTTTTTTTTAACAGTCAACAATTTTTTTTCTCGCTGAATCGAAGCCCTCGTGAAGCTCTGGCGCCCGTACAGTACATTGAACGCGTAGGGGATTATACTGAAAGGCAATGCTGCATATCTTCATTGATATGTATTTATATTTTGTCAAGAAAATATTTAAGGGTTATTTCTTGATCCCCCCCTCCTGATTCACAGTTAACATTATTTTAAAATTATTTGTTTATTCCCATCATTCTCCAAGAAATCGACGAGACGAATAATTCGAGAACTAATAAAATGGCGAGAATTCTGAAATCAGACACACATAATTAGTTGTTTATTTAAAAAAAACGCGTTTCGGTTTACATCATCATCAGCTAAAATGTAAAACGAAACGTGTCTTATTAATAAACTAATTACAGCTCTTGCAAAAAGTGACCTCTCATTATGTGTCTCAGTGCAACACGAGAAACTCTCCCAACGAAAAATAATCCTAAAATTACTTCTCTCGCTCAACATCCTGATTAAAAATTCAAAACTTGTGCTGAGTTATACAGGGTGTCTATAATTAAGGCTCACGTTTCAAAAAGTTCTGTCAGAATCAGTATTAATCAGATTGACCTGAAAATTTGCATTGTATTGTTTTTTCAAGAAAGAAAAAAAATAGTTTTCATACTCTCCAGTAGATGGTCTAATTGGCGCTTTATTACATTAAAGAAAAATACGAAGATCAAATTCTAACAACTTCGCTCAAGACATTTGTCGTTTGCAGTGAAACGTTTTTCTTAAGGTTTATGGTAATTGGACCTCTTTTGAAATTTGAATTAAGGCTTAACTATAGGGTTATCGAAATTAAATTTCACTAAATCGGAGAGCTGTGAAGGGCGTTCTACTGGCGCAAATGGCAGGAAATTCGAAGAACACATATTGCAAATGATTGCAACTGAAAAAGACCATTCGTCGACATTTTCTAAAGCAATGGTCCTCAAACGGACCGCGTGACGTCACGCTGAAGATTTTCTCCGATTTTCTACAGGGCGACCCTACACAAAGTGTCATAAAGATTCGCAGGAGGAGTCTAATGCTTGTTGAGGTGAAAATACAAGGTGTGTTCGAAAAGTTCGGTGAATAATCCCATAGTTGAACAACCGCGCTGGTTAGGATGTTGCGTTCACGCAGACGCGGTGAGAGACAAGGCAGCTAGTGCCCCCTAGCGTCCAAATTATGACAGTTAAGCGGAAGTGCGCGCTACGACCAATTTAACACAATCAGTATGAAAAGGCGCGTCATTGCGAAAATGGAGCAACGCGTCAACATCAAGTTTTGCTTCAAATTAGGCAAAACGGCGACGGAGACACATGAAATATTAGTGAAAGTGTACGGTGTGGAAGCAGTGAGTAAAAAGTGTGTTTTTGAGTGGTTTAAACGCTTTAGAGACGGAAAGGAAGATGTCGACGATGAGCCGCGTTCGGGTCGACCATCAACAAGCATCAACGCGGAATCCTACGAGGGAGTTTTGAAACGGCTGCTGCAACGCATCCGGCGGGTTCGGCCACAGTTATACCAGAGTGGACAGTGGAATCTGCTCCACGACAACGCTGATCCGCATACTACGATCCGCGTGAGTCACTTCCTCGCTACACTCCAGGTGACAGTTCTTGAACATCCTTCATATTCTCCATATCTGGCACTGTAGACTTCTTGTTTCCCCGCCTCAAAGGAATCCTGAAAGGTCTACGCTTTGCCGACATTGCAGAGATCCTACAACGTGTGACAACGGTGCTTCAAGCGATACCAAAAGAAACATTTGCTGAGAGTTTCCAGCAACTGTACAACCGATGTCAAAAGTAAGTTGTAGCTAATGGCGATTACTTTGAATGCCAGTAAAGGTATCTTGTTTGTATCTCTTGTTTCCTTTATTTTATGAGACCATTATCCCGAGGGGATCTGACACTCAACAAAATTATGGCAAAGATTCACGAATCTCGATAATTTGATCAAGATTCAGGGAATTGTTAATAGATTCAGATTTGCCAGAATTCCTCGATTCACAGATTCTCTATGGGATTCAGAGATTCGTGTAAGATTTACTTAAGATTCAACGATTTTTCAGAGCTTCAAAGCCAAATATAGGAACTTTTTTCTTGTCTCGTTTTTTACAAGAATCTGGGACGAGATATCGGCTCCTGAAGTTCGGTGAGATTCGCAGAGATTCATTTTACCTTTGTCAAAGATTCAGGGTATTGTCAGACCCCTCGCATTATACGAACTTTTCGAACGCACCATGTATATGAATTCCTTGAATGCGATGCCTGCAACATCTGAATGGGCGAGACTACTCTTTCCCCGTCGCGAAAAAAAAGCTGGGGAACCCTGTTCTAGAGCTTAATGTGGACCAAGGCTACGATTTCCTCAGATAGCGGTACCGCTAACTAGCGGCCGTAATATAACGGTGAATGATGTCAATAAAACGTTGCCACAGATTTAAAATATAATTGACTGCCAGGGTCATGTAAAATAGCGGCGCTACTATTTGCATGACAGTGGGAAGTACTGGCTGTGCCAGTGAAAAAAAGCGGTGAACTTTTAGTTTGCAATGTTCTACACCAGCGTTTCTCAATAGTAGGCTAGGGCTCCTCCATATGACCACAGGAAGTTCCGAGGGAGCCACGGAAAAAATATTGTATCCAAAAAACTTTTTTTTCGTTTAAAAAATTAAAATATTTATTTGCAGCAAATATATCAATAGTTCTAATATGTAATTTTAGTATAATTGCGTTACATAGTGTATACTTATTTGTATGTAAAATTTGAGAACCACTGGTCTACAGTACACACCGACACGAAACACATTGATGGCTTCAAGCTTTAAAGCCTGTTCACCTTCGGGGGAGGGGGGTGGGCGTCTTTTTCGTTATACCAGGTGAATTCATTCACCGTCATATTATGGCCACTAAATGGCGGTACCGTTATCGGAGGAACCCGCAATTTTACAGCGTTCAGCTGTGGAAAGGTTTTGCGCATGGAAGGCATCTTGGAAACACAAGGGGAACACACCTATCGGCGAATTTTTATACAAATTTTTGTTTATTTAATAAATGGCGAGCGCATCATTTGTATTGTGTGTTCTTCGAGTTTCGTGTCATTTACGAATGTCCATCGATAAAATAACTTCACAAGAAGTGGCACGATCTTCTGGCAATGTTGACATTTCACCTCTGTCTACAATGAAAAAACTCATTCAATAGTTATAAGGCCTCTTCTTTTCAGATTCAATATTTTCATACATTTAAAATTTACATATTGAGATCATCAAAGCGCCAATTAGGCCACTTACTAGCGATATGAAAATATTTTTTTCCAAAAAAAAAAAAAATCCATAGCCTCAATAGACACCATGCAAGTTTCAAGTCATTATTCCTATCAATATTGACTCCTACAGAGCTTTTTGAAATGTGAACTTTAATTATAGACACCCTGTACTTTCCACCTCCTTAACATTTTAAAAATCGCTGCAAGTGCCGTACTTTATTTGGATGGGTTTCAAGGAATTTTGAACCGAGAAGCGATTAAAGATTCAAGAGTCCCATCCCTTCCAGGCGTTTGTCTTTGCCTTAAAACTTCTCCTCTCAAATGGAAAAGATGCGTAAACAGCCAAGAAAATTCCCTTCAAAAATCAACGTTTAAAGCCAGAATGATAAAATGTTAAACGTTTACCTGTGCCATGATTTACATTGCGCTCGAGAGCAGCAATCCATTAAGACCCGGGCAAAGCAGCAGTAACCCCCGTTCGTTCGCTGCGTAAAATTTCGAAAAGAAAAAAAATGAAGAAAATTTATCACAAACTCCATTTCAGCAGCAACCAATGCCAAATATCGTTCGATAAATATACAATTTAATCGTGAAATATTAGTGTCAAAACAAGAATGTGTGTGTGTGTGTGTGTGTGTGTGTGTGTGTGTCTGTGTGTGTGTGTGTGTGTATGTGTGTGTGTGTGTGTGTGTGTGTGTGTGTGTTTTCGAACATTTCCAAGGCCAAAGGGAAACACGAAATTGGGAAAGGCGGCGATGCCATTATTCACCTTATTTGTTAACAATAAACAGTCATAATCCACAGCTGACTAGGCCCGGATTATCGCAATACCATAAACATAATTACCAAAGCCAATATCCAATCCGTGTTTGAGTTAAGGGGGGCAATTCCAAATGCCAATTCGTCGACATCAAATTAAACACATTCCATCCGATTTCAAGCCGACTGCGCATTAGTCAACTGTTACAAATAGATGGAGAAAGGCTGTCATTTTATCGAAAAAAATGTTTACATTTAAAGTACAGATTAATGGAAATTATATGAGGCATCTGTTATCTACAACAATTTTCAGAAATACGTAAAGCGAGATGGATTCTATTTTATTTAAATAATCTAAATCACTCCGATCCAGTAAACTCAGCACTATGGAAACAAAGGATTATGAATCGGCAAAAACTTCGAACAAAGACTGAGAGCTGCTTAAGCTGAAGACATTGGTGTATACTTTCCCACATGATCCGTTACATGACTGTGTGGCTATTATTTTTTCATAATTTTGGCAAAGAAGCCTCAGTTCTTAAGATACCATGTGATTGCTAAGATAAGGCATAGTTCTAAAGAAACTGATTAACTTCATGACATTCATGTTGTCCAGTATCACGCTGAAAAACCGTAGGAAATACGAGGATAGCCCAGAAAGTAATGCACCATAATTTTTTTCTTCAACAATTATTTATTGAACACAATGAAACTTATACACACGAAAGAATGATGTTTCTTCTACACTCCCTATTTTTCCACAGAATCTCCGTCCCGTTCTATGGCCTTCCTCCAGCGAGACACCAGGGCTTGTATGCCCTGTCGGTACCAGGGGGTCTAGGCTGAACTCATCGACAAGCTGTCGATCTCGACAAAATCTAACCGTCGATAAGTGGCATATTACACATTTCTACACAAGTTTACGCACGTACGGCTAGATGATATACACTGATATACACAAGTTTACACACATTTAGACATAATTTTACACATTTATCCATGTATCCACATAAATACATTCATAAACACATAACTGAAGACACACTATATTATTATTTTCACAGTTCAAGTTTTTTAGCACTTTTTTTTAAAAACAAGTTTTTGCTAATATTTTTAGAAAATGCGTATTCTTGAGCTGTGTGTATTTAGCCTGCAGGGCGGAAACGAAGGAAAAAAATTTTTAATAAGAAATCTGTTGCTAAATTCTGAAATAACGATCGCCAAGGCATCGCCAGGTGCATAGTCGACTGCTCTTGAATTGTAGACAAGAATAAGGCAGTTGTCGATGGTCAAAGTCTACACTAGAAAATCGACGGTGAAGACTATACACTGTAGACTCTGTAGACACTGTAGAAAAGTCGTGTTCATGCTAACTCGAATCGACAAATGCGTCATTAACCACGTGACCATCGAAACTTGTCGACAGTCGACTGCTTGTCGATGAGCTCAGCCTAGACCCCCAGTCCTTGGTTCTGTTCACGCAGCCATATCTTCACTGTGCGAATCACCTCTTCGTCATCCTCAAAATGTCTTCCACGAATGGCATTCTTCAATGGCCCAAACAAGTGAAAGTCTGAAGGCGCTAGGTCAGGACTGTAGGGTGGATGGGGTAACACTGTCCAACCCTGTTTCGTAATGTGTTCCGACGCTGCATCTTGTCAGGTGTGACAGCCCAGGATGGTCGCCCCGATCGCGGCAAATCTTGGAGCTCCGCCGAACCGCTTTCTGATGGCCTCACCCTCTGTGCCCAGCGACTATCCGTACTTCTGTCGACTGCTGATGATCCATGAACTGCACATAAACGTTTGTGAATGCTTCCAACCGTTTCTTGTTCCGCACTGAGAAATTCAATGACGACACGCTGATTGTAACTTACAGTCCGTTGCATTAAAATTTAGCCACTAAAAAAAGTTGGCTTTCCTGCCGCGCGCTTTATTCATTATTTTAGCCAGGATATCTCTGCCTGTCTGATTCAAACTTTACACAATCGGAAAGAAACTTTTAATTTTATTTAGAACCTAACAAATCGTATTTGGGTATTATTACTAAGATAAGCTAATATAATTAATAATAGTTATTAATTAAAAATACAAAATGAATAAAAAATAAGATATAATAAACAAAAATAATTAATCAAAATCAAAAGCTGACGTTTCGGATAAAGACTATCCTTTTTGCTTTGATAGTCAGCTTTTTATTTTGATTTTGATTAATTATTTTTGTTTTATTATATCTTATTTTTTATTCATTTTGTATTTTTAATTAATAATTATTATTTTTTGTATTCCAGGGTTCTTGTGTCTCGTCCTTCTCTCTCTATATATATATCCGTTCTAATTTAATTAAAAAATAATAGGCTTATTGGGCAAACATTAGCGTTATTATTACACAAAATTTTTGGTTATCAGTTGTCAACCTTTATTATACAAAAAAATGAAATAAATTAAATTTTCGATGAAATAAAATTCTTCGTCAGTTATTTCTTAATTATTATTATTGTTATTTATACATGAATGTGAACTTTAGAAAGCATATAACGCGATATAACGTCGTAAAGCGTCTCCAGACTATTATAATCAATAATCTTTCCTTATCTGCCCCTGTTGCAGCGGCTAAATATTAATGCAACTATCTGTACATCACTTACAGACGCTATGTTGTTCCATTACTGCACGTACGCTATCTGTCGGAAGAAACGGAAACTTTGCGCGCGCACTCCGAAAACTTCAAAGAATGCATATCTCAAGTTTCGCATTCGTATCATTGCTGGGGACGGAGAAAAAAAAATGTGGTGCATTACTTTCTGGGCTACCCGCCTAAGAAACAAGTAGAGTGATGCAGTAAACTACAAGGAGCGTTCAAAAAATAATGTACCTCAATTTATTTCCCTGAATGTATGGAACATTCAACTTTGCAACGCGGGCATCGCATTGTTACAACCATCAGTTCTATTGACTATTTTCAAAAAAGCCTCCTTCCGTTTCTTTGACTTTATACCAGCGTTCCGGAAGGCCATGTACTCGTCTTCCCCCTTACAGCGGACACAACATCGTCATCGGACTCAAACTGGATCCCATAGAGTGCATTTTTTTAAAAGGCAAAACGTGTGAAAGTCCGAAGTGTGGGATCTCGCGTTGTCGTGCTGAAACAACATATCGCACAGGTGTTTTCAGGCCGAACATGTCGGAAACGTTTCTTCAATCGTTGCAGCGTAGAGATATATAATGGTGGATCCTTTGTAGGACGTTGTAGGCATCTGAGTTAATGGTGGATCCTTTAGCATCACATCCATCAAAATGACACCTTGCATGGCCCAAAACACACGTGATCATGATCTTGCCCGCGAACGAAACCAATTTGAACTCTTTTCTTCCGTGGCGAATGGGTATGGTACTATAGTTCATCCAGGGAGAGTTGGAATGGGCGGAGCCCAGGAAGTTCTGAACTGGCCAATCAGAGAAAGGTTTGATCATGCGAATGATCATTCCTGGTTTACAGGTCTTAATTATGAAGCGCTTTATAACATTTTACTTTTTAGTGAAACTACGTTATACTGCAATTTATATTTAAAAAAAAAAAGAATACACTTAAAGAAAACTTATTTCGTCATGTAACATAAATTATATATGTTTAACTAATTTTATTTTTATTATTTTTATTTTGTTTAAGTCATGCATTTTATTTTTTATTTTATTTAAAATTGCAAGCAATTGAAGCAATTAAATTGAAGTCAATATATCATTAATTTTTTATTCTTTAATAAATAACTTTCACTTCTTTTGCTATTTTTTTAATGAATTAGAATTAAAAATGAATTGCAATTAAATATTTATTTACTACAAATATTTTAATAAAAATTTAAAAACAAAAGTTCTGGCCTCTTTCGTTTATTTGCTGGCCATTAAAATGGCCTTTAATGAATGAGTCTTGAAAAAGACTGTTTATTAAAAAATCCAAACTAGGGAGATTGCGGGAGAACGTTAATGTCATCAAATGTACGCGATGGATCCCTACGTAGCACATGTATCGGTATCGTTGAGCTACTACATCTGTACGTTCAATATAAAACTTTCGATTGTCGATTTTTCCGTATTTCATACGCAGTTTTTCATGCATGATGACGGCGAAGGAAGATCTTGACCCACGGTATCCAGTCCTCTTTTTAAACTTCGTGAAAACATTTGTAATTATGGGATAAACTCCTTCTCGGTGTATTTCAGCAACATGTCCGTGCAACAGAAAGTTCAAATTCATCCAAGTTTTTAACGTCGAAAAAGGCGAAGGATTTGGCGCGCATGTTTGCGTTTCCGAATTAGGCCTAGTTACATCCTGAACGGATGTCGCCGATACTTGTGTTGCTTTAGATGTTTCTTCTGTTAAAACAGAAGTACTTTTTATCAGGATCCTTATCTTTAAAATAGGAAAATACATTCCACACAATCTCCCTAGCTTGGTTGTGAAGAGTTCGTCCTCGAATTCCAATGGTATTAGGTGTTGTAGATGAATTAGCCATTATGATCGCTGGTCACTCACGTTGTGAACGGATTGACGCCGCGCGTAGATAATGAAGAAACCCCATAATTCCTTGCGCGTCGATTGCCTGACATGATTAATCGATATCAACACTAAGCCACGCCTACTCCAACTCTCCCTGGATGAACTATAATGCATTTAATATCGCTTCGTTTATGGCTCGAAATGGCGAATCCAGTTTTCATAGTCGGCGACATTACGGGATAAAAATCAGTTTTGAAGAAGTATTCACTCAACTATCAGACTGTAATGCGTCGATTCTCCCAAATGAGTTCGTCAACGCACTGCTTCTTCACTGGAGTCTCAGCAATGGAGGAGCGATCGTTCCACGCCGAGGGGCGATATCGGCCATTCCACCCCTGAACTTCACTCGTTTCGCCATCGACTAACGTACTTCGGTTGAAAGCGGCAGTTCCATATACACTACACAAACGCTTACGGATATTCCCGACACTTTCTCCCTCGAAAACGAGAAATTCAATCACAGCTCGTTACCATTTAACATCCGCCATTTTAACACTCGCTATCGCGCTGCCACCTGATAGCGGAGCTTGCAACGTCGCACAACAAATGCGGAAAATTCAAACTAGGACTCCTCAAAATCTTAGTCGCATAGAAATAAATTGTGGTTTATTACTTTTTGAACGCTCCTGGTATTCTTTAAAGCCTGAAAACTATTTACCGTATCGCTGTGCTTGTTTCTTATTTTCTACAGTTAATTGTCTGATTGCTGAGAAATTCGTCGGGTTGTTAAAGAAAAGCTCTCGTTGCTAAGGAAATCGTTATCTGAAATCGTTAGAAAGTGACCTTTGCTGTGTGCCACTGTTTCCTGAATCAGTATACATGGTTTCTTGAGAATAGTCAAAGGATACTTCTATTTTATCAGATTTCTGAAAACTAAGCGCCCACAAATAAGCGTATGACTGAATATGTAGGAAATTATAACTTCAGTCAAATAACACTGGCCAACAAAATTTAAGATTTTTCTTGTGACAAAATGAAAGTGGGTGATTTTTGGTAGTATTTTTTCTGCTGATTACGAATATAATTTTTAAATTTGTCTAGCACGCACAGCTTTCTTGTTTTACAATGAAACATTTTTAAATCATTCAGTGTTTGGGGCCTGGTAAATTTCCTTGCGGCCCCAAAATATGGATACTTTAACAATGTAGCCGCTTCTCTTCACTCCCATTATTTTAACATAGAAGTCTCGATGTGCATAACTTGGAAACTTGACGTGATAGAAAAAATCTAAAAGCAGATTCGGATTCTACCTACAAATTACTACTAAGAACACTTTGTATGGTCTTAGTCACAAAATGTGTGTTGACTAGTGTAATTACCGAGAATTGTTCAATAAAACACAAAATATTTCTTCAAAACATCAAAACAAAATTCAAAACATCCAAATCGGCGTATTAACGTGATGCAAATTCCATAAATTGTTCTTCCACGAATTTGCCCTTTTCCAACGATTCAGTGCAAGAATTTCGCTAGCAGCACAAAACTTGACGCAAACTCTTGTTAGATGTTTTTATCCATTTCACAACTCGCAGAGCATACTTGAGGTCGACTAACAAAGCCAACAGCTATAAACAAACTGGTTAACAGATCGCACGAAAATTCCCAGTGTTTATTTGATTGAATATACTCCAATATTTTTTTGTGTAAGCAGCATTTAACCTGATATCAAGTGTTATATGAACATATGCTGCACTGTTGTTCGACTGAACCGAATTCTTAAAAAGGACAGCGACTCGCTAATGAGCTGGACTAAAATAAAAATCATCGGGCGAAACTTCTAAACCCTCTTAAAATTCACAAATTTAATATTTAATTAAGAACGTGTTCGTGTTTTCCGGAATTATAATTATCTTAAAGAAAAACAATAAAGTAGAACACATGGGCCCTAGCTCCTATCTCCTTATCAAACTCAGAAACAACTCACGGATAAGATGGAATTATGTTTAGCGAAGCGGAAACTACTTAAATTTGTCAGACTTCAGTCGCATTCCATTTGCCATTCTAAGATGCTAATTGCACACATATCTATTAAACTGAAAATGCATTCTTCCGTGTGCCTCAGATAGAAAGTTGCACACATTAAATTATTTTCCACTCATTAATGACTTCTTTACAAACGGCAGAATATTTAGAATACATTACCTTTTACACGTCTTTAGCAATTACAAAACCATCGCAGCGCATATCTGAGGTTTGTAATAAAAATTATAAATTTACTCTTGTTTATAAACTCTTTGTCAAAAAGCTACGTGCTCCACGTTTTAAAGCATGTGTATCGGATCGATTTTCTTCGCCTCCACTCCGCCAGAAAACACGGCCTTGATCAATATATTCTTCGTATCCTCCTAGTAACTTGAATCATTGTCCTCGGCTCGACGACTGACCCAAAATCCACGGTTCACTCACAAATCCCCGTTAGTCTCCAGTCCTCTCATGTAACGAAAAGAGTGAAAGGTAAAGAAAGAGTGGACCTAGTGACACGTGAAAAATCCCCCACTTAAAAGGAAAACAAATCGGATAAAAAGCCATAACAATAGTAAAAAGCAGGGCAACTGGTAAAGGATAAGTTGGAGGAACCTCTTCAACTCAAGAGTAAAAGGAAAGCATAAATTGATTTGAAAAGCGATGATCTGATGAAATTCGTCTTGATTTATTCATTTTCACTCAATTACTGCATTGTGTCAAAAATGCTTTCAAAATGACAATCTGATGTATCCCGACACAGTGGAAAGGCAAAGCTCTGAAAAAGTGAAGAGAAGATTTCGCTTAGATGGTAGGTCGGAGAGATCGTGTTACCAAAGATGCTTTAGAAACGGGTCACAGTCTTCGTTTAGATAATTTTAAGTTACTTAAGCCTGCCAATTCAAATGAACAGCTTTGAGAGCATTGAAATCCATAAAAGGGGTTCTAATAGATTATTAAATGCGGACAAGGGGTTAATCACAGATATGAATTATTGAATCTTAAGTTATCCTGTTCTATTTCCTAGAACTATCTCGGCTTCTTTTAGTTTTACTGCCAAATTTCTTAGAATTATCCTTTCAGTCTCCTCTACTAACAAGAGAATCCCTCGAACATATATGTCACAGATTTCCACCAAATTGAAATATGTTACTCATCTGAAGCTACTATAGACGCTTGCAAAATAAGAGAGTGCGAAATTTTGTTTCTTTGAAAATAAACCGCGAAAACGAAAAAATTTGCTACAAAGACTCGATTGTTAAAGCGGATAGCTATGTGGGGTTCCCTTGTAAGTTGTTAGATAATTTCGTACCAACACCAAGCTTTACAGACAATTGCAATCGTTTCGACCTCTACGTACAAATTTTGAATTTCTGCAAAACTACAGATCTCACATCAACTGTTGATTGTTCCTGCTTACGATGCGTGCCTAATAGTTACGAGGCTCTCAGTAATTAGCTTTGGCGGAATGAATCTGCTAATAATTACGAGTCAACTCAACACCATTTACAATCTTAATTCGTACCTCAAATATCCCTCAAGAATGAGCAAAATGAGTTTAATTTAAATGTTTGATTCTTCTAAATTAGCAAGCTCTCTCCCTGCTTCTCAAAATACACGGTGTCCATAACACTTTTGTACCATAATACTATTTAATAACATTTGAAAGCAATAACAATCATATACGGTTTCCAGCATGTCACAAAGAAACTCAAAGTTGTTCGTTTACTGCAGAAACTGCTCATAAGAGGCACGGGCATCGATAGAACAAAAAATACCTCAACCAAAGAGAAAATGCATTGCGTAATGTGGCCTGCCGAAGCAACATCACCAATCACTGTTAAGAAGAAATATAGGTAACCTCATAAACAACCACACGATAAAAGGTCGATTAATACTTAGAAGGACACCTTTTTGAACAATAATCGGCGATTTTGCTCCGGGAAGCCATACTACACACTACGCTTTCTCAATGGTTGACGCCATCTTCTGTCGATGCCAGTGACTCCTATGAGCAGATTCTGCAACAGACGAATAGATCAGATAAAACTTTGGGAGTTTCTTTGTAACATACTGAAAACTCACGAATAAAAAGTCCCGAAACGGTCTAATATCTCTAAAAATACACGTCTTGTTCAAAAAAAGAAAAAATAGGAGTCAAATATTTTTTTGAAAGCTATTTAATGGTGCAAAAATTAGCCCCCCCGCGCACCCCTTGCAGGGTGTAGGGTAGGGGGCAACTTTGAAATTTCAAATGAGAGCCCCTATTTTCAATGATATTTTCAGATTGTACACAACATTTGAGAAACACTTTGTTCTTTCCTATTCTACTTGTTTAAGTATCCGAAGTCAGAATTTCAAAAATCTAACATTTTTAGTACAGGGTGAATTGCAAAAGTATACAGGACAGTATATCCTTCTGGGTAGCCTATCCTCTCGCGTCACGGGCCGCTTCATAAAATGATAATTTGGAAATTTTATTTTGTTAACCCATTTATGCCGAAATTGCTAAAAATGGAAATCGAGACTTCATATCTTAAATTTCTATTCTGTAGCATATAAAGGCATAAAAATTTTTTACAAAGACATAAAAAAAATTACAAGAATATAATTAAAAAGGGACTTAAAACTAATAAAATTTAAAAGATTACTCAATAACAAAGCTTCTAACAGTCCAAGTAATCTCAAGTCCACTGCCCTGGCAATAATTTTCACACCTCGTAGAAACGGACTTCATTGTTGACTCGGCACTTCTTTAAAACGTGACAATATGAAATGATAACGATGAAAACTTTTGAATTTTGAAGGTCTTGAAGAATTTGAATTTTGAAAATAAGGTCCGAAAACTCCGAAAAGTTCACAATAAACATTTCGATGAAATGTAAATGCAGTCCAATAAATAGCCGATTATTTCATGATACTTAAAAATTAAATATGCTTCATGATAACTTGAAAATAAAAATTAAAAGTAGAAATTAATTTTAATTTTTACCTTTAATTCACTTAACAAGAAAACTTAGTAGTGATGTCAGTTCCTGGCCCCTTGCCTAGCGATTCTAAACTTAGATTTTATTTAAAATTATATGCTGTCGTCCATAGATAAATTTTTTATGTCTTTACATGTTACAGAATATAAATTTAAGATATGAAGTCTCAATTTCCATTTTTACCAATTTCGGCGTAAATGTGTTAACAAAATAAAATTTCCCAATTATCATTTTATGAAGCGGCCCCTGAAGCGAGAAGATAGGCTACCCAGCAGTACTGTCCAGTATACACTGCTTTGCAATGCAATTGCCCCACACAGAAGGAGTTAACCGAATGAGCCAAAAGTAGGTATACAGTAAGCGATACATCTGAATACACCTGTATTACGTTATGGAGCCAAGACGTGCACTCGTTTGTACCAGGCCTGGTTTGTACAGGGTGTCCCAAAGGAAAGCGGCATCAGTAGGTTTTGGCACCACTTCTAGCGGCGATGCATTGTTCCAGCCTAGATGTAGGTGATCCATACAGGTGGCGAATGTCATCTTGGGGTACGTCTGCTCAGGCCTGGTGAACCTGCTGTGTAAGTTCATGGAGATTCCGGGGTGATCTTAAACGACGTCCCACACGTGCTCAATTGGCGATACGTCTGGGCAGTTGCATCATGCAGACATGCCATGCTCATGTTTTCCGTATGCGGTCTGGTGTTATCCTGCTGAAAGACTGCACCGGGTATGGTGTGCAGAAAGGGTAGTAATACGGGCTGCAGAATCTCTATGACGTACCGTGCTGCGGTCAGGGTGCCTTGGATGGTGACTAAAGGCGTTCTGGTATCGTAGCCGATGACACCCCAGACCATGATCTCTGGTGTTGGTCCACGATGGCAATACCGGATGCATTGTTCATTGGCACGTTCTTATGGTCTGCACCACACCCGCCGGTGTCCAAACAAAAGCTGGATTCGTCGCTGAAGACCACCGGACGCCATTCCATTCGCCAGCCCACTCGTTCACGACACCATTGCAGTCGTATCGCGCGGTGCTCAGGTGCCAAAGGAAGACACAACAATGGACGCTTGGCAGACATTGTCGCGGCGTGTAGAGTTCTCACACTGTAAGGTGAAATGGAAGAATTCACTTTATCGCGCTCAATAGGTAGGGATAGATAGGGAAAATGTTTTTAAAATGCCCTAATTTTCTTAAATCATGACACTTCAACAATAGGTTACAACGAGCAGTTGTGAGCAGGCTTGAGTGAAAACAGCAGCTCACAGATCTCGCATGAGGATATAAAATATACCATGTCTATGATGTCCCTACGTATTGAGCGCGATAAAGTGAACCCTTCCATTTCACCTTATAGTGTAAGAACTCTAACCGGCGTGCTATTGTCGCTATTGAAACTGGAACAGTACCGGGAATAGTGATGTTGTCGCGTAGTTGCCGCAAGGTGATGGTTCTGTCCGCTAGCGCTGTTCGCAATATCCGCCTATCGGTACGAGCTGACGTGCTTCTCCGGGCCCCATAGCCTGGTCTTCTGGCATGTGTGCCTTCCTCTCGCCATTTCCTCCAACATCGGTCTACCGTCCGTGCGTTCCGCGACACATGGACAGCAATCCGTCTGGTTGACCATCCAGCCTCGGAGAGGCCAATAATCCGACCTCGTTCAAAGTCTATTAATTGCGTGAACGGTTGTCGTTGTCGCGACATTGAGACCGTTGTGCGGATTACAGTACTGTACGTTCACGAGGCAGTTGCTTCCTCCCTACTGCATGGAACGTCTCGCACAGGTGTCAACTGATGAGCCTATCTAGGCACCCGGACACCCAAATGGTCGTGTCCCTTGAGCATACATCTAATCGTTTACTAGTCTGAGGTAGAGGAACCCCCCACTAAATATGGATGAGGTCGGATAACTCCTTTTTGGTGGGGCAATTTCATTGCAAAGCAGTGTATTTTTGCAACACCCTGTACACAAGCAAAGTTCTGGGGACAGCAGTCCTATGGAGGAAGATCCTAGCATGTGTATTAAAAATTTTGGATTTTTGAAATTTTGACTTCGGATTCTTAAAGGCCACCAAAATGTAGCATAGGAATGTCCCCAAGACCCACCTTGTATCTCTTTGTCTTCATCGATAAAACTGGTTCAAAACTTTAAAAGCTCTACACTTTCAGTGCCTCTATCTCCTAAACGGTTGAATCATTTGAAAAAACACTAATTATAAAACATATCTCAAATATTGTGTACAATTTGAAAATATCATTGAAAATAAGGGTTCTCATTTCAAAGTTGCCCCCTACCCTACCCCCTACGAGGAGTGCAAGGGGAGCTACTTTTTGCACCATTAAATAGCTTTCAAAAAAAATATTAGACACCTATTTTTCTTTTTTTTTGACAAGACGTGTATTTTTCGAGATATTAGACCGTTCCGGTACTTTTTAGTCACCCGGTATTCCGTATTGTTGTTCAAAAAGGTGTCCTTCTAGGTATTAATCGACCTTTATCGTGTGGTTGTTTACATAGGGTACCTGTACAGTGAACGATGATATTGCTTCGTCAGGCCATATTACACAATACATTTTCTCGTTGGCTGACGTCATCTTTTGTTCTATCGATGCTCTTATGAGCAACTTCTGCAGTAAACGAAAAAAGTTTTATTCACCCGGTATATTAAAATGGTTCAAATGTTATTAAATAGTGTTTTGGTACAAATCTTTTATGCACATTTTGTATTTAGAGGACAAAATTTTAATTATTTGTCGAAATAGGCCTACGAGATGGTTTTAAAAGCTCGTCTTACAAACCTCCCCCCCCCCCCCAATTCTCAAGGAAGGCAAATACGGAAGTCCCGAATTCAAGAAACAAAAAAAAAAAAAAACTGGAGGAAAAAGAGTGTGGATATAGGGGGGGGGGGGGGGGGGGACTAAAATATGGGAGATAAAGAAACGGTACAAATCTTGCAATCAATTTTTCACCCACTTCCTGTTGTGTTCGAACGACTTCAAATTTGGCACACTGATTCATTTCCGATGACATTACAATCCAGTATAAAAATTTTCAAAATTCGAATTTTTAAAAAGGATTAAACTGATTTTCATTTAATTTTCATTCCGGGTAGGGGAGTGGGCCACTCATTTAGTTTTATTCATTTTCATTTATTTGTAGCAAAAGCTTAGGTTAAAAAATTGATTCCAAATCCAAGACTAAAAAGAATAAAATAAAAAATAAAAAAAATAAAAACTTTTTAAGCATACATTTTTACTTTAAAGTGCACTAAAAATTAAAAATAATTTTTGATGCCTCTCATTTAAATTGGAATTCACAAAATTAAAAAAAGGCAAAGAGTAAAGTATACGCTAAAAGGTTTATATACAGGGTGTAAATTATCTCTTTCAAAAAATTATCTCTCTACACTACGATGTAGGCAAAATTCAGGCGATTAAAGTGATGTAAGACAACGCCATAAATCGAACCTCAAACTAAGCTGAATGGCGTGGCGCTGCGTAGCACGAGCCAAATTTGGGCGACTGTGTTCGCGCGGCGCGATCTGGCTGGTTCCCCCGCTCCCCATTACCTCATCCCGAAGAGGTCCGCCTTCCACCCCAACGTGACGCACTCTGCTCTCGCGCCGGAGTCAGTAGCACGAGTAGTACCAACCTTGTTTAATACCGATAGCATTTATCATGTTTTTCATCAAAAAGTATCGAGGAAATGAACAAATATTGGTAGTTCAATTAGCTTTTGGCGTACCGTCATTTTGTGAACACAGTCGCCCAAATTTGGCAGTGCCACGCCATTCAGCTTAGTTTGAGATTCAATTTACGGCGTTTCTTGCGATTTGCGACCCCAAGTGTCTTATATCAATTTAATCGCCTGAATTTCGTCTACATCGTAGCGTAGCTTTTTTGAAGGAGATAATTTACAAGCTGTATATATACACCCGTTTTTTATTTTATCTTTTTTAAATCAGAAAAATTTCTCAAATGTTGTGTTTAAAAAATTCTGAAGAACTCTATTCTTTCTTTTCTCATCGTTTCTATCAAATGTCATATGTCGTCATTTGAAAATTTGTTAAAGTTACTAAAAATCACGTAAAAAAAGTTCGGATTCACGCCTCAATACTCAGACCCTGTTGGAATAATCCGATCCAAACTTCATGGTAATGTCGATCTTGCCTAAGAATTTCACTCCTTTACATATCTATATACCAAACGGACTGGATGGAGCCTTGTAATTCCGATCCCAATAACCCCATCCAAACAAAATTAAATAGCGAAGTAGGACATCCCCAAAGCAATCTTCATAATGAATTTCAACCTTCAAAGTAAAACCAGGGAAGAGGGAGAACCATCCCCCTCTTCCCTGGTAAAACCATCAGGCAGCGCTATTCGTGCGCTATTTAAGAAGAGGTGCGATCGGCGAAAGCACACAGCCCACATTTCTGGGTTTGAAAAAAACAATAATATACATAATTACGGCAATTTGGTGTTAGATTAATATTTTCAGAAGATTCAATTTGCCAAAGACTTACAATGAACAAAATGCGGAGGTCTTATCATTTCTTATAGCGAATTTTTCTTTTTAGAGACATCTCATGAACAGCCCACAAGGGTTAACTAAGAAGTCTTCATCCGCGCTGTCGTGCACTGGAAGTCTGTTAGGCGTGTGGAACTAACGACCTCATCACCCTAAGTTACAGCCAAGGGGCAGCGCTGCTGCTACTGTTGTTGTTGTTGCTTTAAACGGGGAAAAGAGAAAGTTTTAAGCCAAGGAAAAGATATTCATGAAGACATTACTTCGCCGTGTCCATTAGGGTTCTCTTTGTCAAGGAAAATGAAAGTTGAAAATTTTATGCTTCCAACTTTTCAAAATTCGCTTAAAGGGATGGCAAGAATGTATGAATGTTTAAGAGCACTTATGAAAAATTAATCTTTGAATTCTGGCCATATTTCTTCTCACTTTTGGGTTTGCATTTACTGACATTACTGACCAATCGATGTCTGAGATCTTCTCGAAAACGTCTGCTATTTTAAGACGCTCCAGCTTCGTTAAGTGATTCAGAACAGACGGAAGCACGAACTCGTAACATTATTCTTTCATTTATTTAATTGGACGTATAATAAATTCGTTTTAAATAAAATTATTCAATTAGAAGACGCAAATAGCGCATATAGAAAAGAAAAAATACGTTGGAACTTCATTTAACAAGAATATGTGATTGTTTATGTACGAGGCTAAATCGGTAAGTCACACAAGTGGTCAGAGAAAACGATAATCTAGAGTAAATGCCTGAAATGTATTTCATTTCTCATCATAATCGCCCTATACTTTCAGACACTTATCCCATCGTATTAAAATTCCTTGAAAGTCAACAGCAAAGGAGTCTTGTGACTGCTATTCCGTGTGAACAACCTATAGAACGGGCTAACACGTCGAACTCTACGGGGATCACTGCTAAAATTTGTAGCTGAACAATCGGTATGCATGCACCATCAAATTTTTAGTACCGTGACCGTGCAGACATATCTCGCCGAATTTTACTGTCACGAAGGTATGCGTTTGAACTGAACGTTGTCGGAAAATTCATAATGGAGATTTCAGGAGTGACGTGGAGAGCCATGATTTTCTACGAGCATAAAGAAGGAGTGAAATCCAAAAAAATGCTATGAAACTTTGAGAGAAATTTTCGCGGACTATTCTCCATCGAAAGCATGTGTTAAAAACTGGTATCGGGAAATTGGAAAGGAGCGAAAGTCACTGAAAGACGATCCCCGCTTGAACGTTCTCATGGTGCAGTAGTCACTCCGGAAAACATTGGGCGTGTAGAGAACATGGTAAACACAAACTCGCGTATCACTTACCAATTGAAGTGTCGAGTGTGATACTCGTGGTTCCTGGTTCGAATCCAGGTCGCAGAATATTTCTTTCCATTTCTTCAATTAATATCATTACCTGATTTTTGAAGCATTGGCTCCACTTCACATTTATTACTTCCCAATGTATAGACAGCAGTCAACATCATTTTGCGAGTTCATAATCAACTAAAGAAACGATATGCGAGATGGACCCCCCCCCCCCCCACGTGTTGAGATCAGAGCAAAAAAAATAAAAACAAGGAAAAAGTTAAATGGTGCCATGAAATGTTCGAAAGATTCGAACAAGGCGAATCCCGGCCAGTTTACAACATCCTAACTGGTAATGAAACACTTCTTTATCCCTATGACTACCCTGAGATAAAGAGCAGTCAAAAGAGTGGGTACACAAAGGAGACACTCCAGCGAATACTGAAAAGAACACGAAGCGCTGGAAAGATTATGATTATTAGCTTCTTCGCTTGTACTGGTCATGTGGCAACCATTCATTGCATACAGCAAAACTATCCCTGCAGAACGTTTCGTGACGAAGTATGTTCCACAAGTGCTGAAAAACTGGCGAGAAAAGCACCCAAGAACAGGACTTCGAGGCTCGTAGAGGCACGAGGATAACGCTTCTGCTCATTGAGCTGTTTGGACTGCGAAGTGTTTTGCGGAGGAGCATGTTTCCCGATTACACCTTCCACCTTACTCGCCGGACCTGGCTCTCTGTTTTCTCGCGTGAAAAATGAGCTTCATGTGGTTCGACTTTCATGCGATAAAGATGTCGTAGCCGTTATTTCGAATGCCTCAAGAGTCGACTGGAGAGAAGCCTTTTGTAAATGGTTTAAACAGATGAATTTGTGCATAGCTTCCAATGGAGAGCGCTTTGAAAAGATTCAGAAAATTTTTTGTTCTGCATTGTCCGTAACTACAAATTTCTTTAGCGCCCCTTGTATGTCTGCTAATAATTTTGTAACCTATTAGTATATCGGCAAGTGATTAACACATTACTCCACTTCACCTTAAATTTAACCCTTATAAAATTTAGTATTTTATTTATGGACATAACAGAGATCAACAACCAAAAAGCTCACAGAACCAAATTAGATCTTTCTTGTAGTATTTTTAATGCTGATTACAAAAATTGAAAACGAAATTTTTCTATCACGTACCAATTTTTAGAAATCGCCATATTCAGTATTTCCAACTTCTACGCCTATTTCGCAAGATTCCACTCCTCTTTGTTAGTCCTATTACGCATACGGCTATCCCACTCACAAATGAATCGGCAATACTTGGTGTACCCGCCCTGCATGACCTTTAAATGTCCACAAATATGCCATTTGTACTGACTAAGCAGCTGCTCCATCATTTCATTTTAATAAGCCGTTTTGTGTACTCTGTCATAACTATTTACGCCTGCGGCACAACCTCGTGAATTAGGATTTGGCCTTAGTGCGTTTGGTGTTGGTTTGTTTATGGGAAAACCATTCAGAGGATGAGAAAGAACGAGTGTTGTAGTTCGGTTGAGTACATTGCAGTTATACATAATGTTATCGAAAGATAATTTCTAGCCGTGTAATGGCACGTGCTCTAGTGGTACTGTTATTTTACCCCCTCAGAAATTTTCAATGTTAAAATATTATAATACATCAAACAATTCGTAACGTTTTCATAGGACTCTTTCATATGAACGACGTGTCCAATGGGGATGGAAGGATATTTGTTTCCAATGTGCAGCAGAACTGCTTTCAGACTAAGTTTTTCACAAATCGATGATAAGCCGCCATTCATTTAATCAGGATTTAGATTCAGAGGTTCATCAAGCCATCGACAACATTATAAAAGCTTAGACAAAAAATTAGACAGTTCCTTTTCCTTGGTACGAAATAACGATATTTTGCAGCGTTTTTCGAGCAAATTCCATCTCCATCCTGCGGTAAAATTGGGACAGAAAGCTCTTCACTGTGGACAACTGGACTGATTGCAGATGGGAGGTTTGGGTATGAAATGTTGTGCTTGTTCTTGGATGAGAAGCCACAAATATTAGTCAGACAAAAATAGCAGTCGGCGATGTGGTCTTTCTGTTCAACAGAGTTGTCAAATTAATTAATAAATGCATTTCGTATCATTTAAGAATACAGTTTTTGCAAGAATACATTCGTAAAAAATGTCTTCATATATGCAATAATAAAAGAGAATAAGCGAATGTTTCAATATTTTCTATGGGAAAACTTATAAAATTTTCAATTCGCTTTATCTCAAAGTTGTGCTTGCTAGAGAAACTTCAAAATTATATTCGCAATCAGCAGAAAAATACTACCAACATCATCCACTTTCATTTCTTGAACAAGAAAAATTTTAAATTTTATTGGCCAGTGTAATTTTGTAGACTGAGGAAATTATAAAATTAAAAGTTTAATTCACGAATTGAATACAAGTTCCCTAAGGCGCTGTTATTTATTTTCACAGAGCTTAAAAATTTTCCTGAATATGAAATGAAAACCGACGACAGATACGCCATTAGGGAAGCGGGGGGAAAAAGAAACAATTGCACCAACAAACAGCTAATGAAATTATTTACTGAGACCGACTGGAAACGAGGAAGCGAGACATCGTCCTGCAGTCTTCCCTCCCAAAATGATGATGATGCGTCGTCATTGTTTCTTGTCGACGCCGCCATTCGGTCTGGGCAATAAATGCGTTTTAATTATTATTGGTCATTAGTTTTTAAACGATCCCGGCCAGGACGGGTTGGGCTGACTGCCTTCCATTCACCGCGAGAGAACGGCGGCCCTCCCATCTGATTTACAAACACGCGCCTTGTTAGCGTGTGAATAATTGATGGGACCATATTGCGCCGAGGATTAATGCGGACGAACCGTCCTCGGGGGGAAAACAAACAAGGTCATTATCAAATAGGCAGCAGAGAGAGAGAGAAAGACAGAAACCATTTCCATAACTCCTAATAAGTAATTATGCTGACAATTGGAATGAATGAACGGCAACGACGACTCGCAAACACATGTTTCAGTTCATTGACAATAAACTACGATCAAACAGAAATGGAGGTGGATAAGAGGAGGAGGAGGAGGAAATGTAAATTTAAGTCCAAGAAACAAAAGGACGCCGAAGCCCTTTAATTCCTCTCTCTCTCTCACACACACACACAATGGCTTTAACGATGGCAGGCATTTCCGCCGCCATTAGCTCTCAACCGCCAACCTTTTCCAGTCTTAGTTTTTCAAAAAAAGTTTTTTCAGCAACAAATAAGAATGCCAACAATATACGAGGGTAGATTCATGTGTCATGGCAACTATTTTTTTCACTCGCATATGCTCCAACACAGGAATATAACTATATTTACTTGAAATATATGAATTGTACTTTATAAAGTTGACATTACATAACTATGAGTGTAGCGGTTTTCAAGTGGCCACTATCCCATCTCAGTAGTCTGGCCGCATCAGTGCGTAATGGAGGAACCTCCCAATTGAACAGCGTTCATACATCAAAATAGGATTCTCCATGGCTGCAATGCACGAGAATGTCATGCAAAGCTACGAGAAGTATCGGGTGACCGTGCTATATTTTATCATACAGTGGCGAGGTAAGTAGATGCCTTCAAACAGGGACGTGCAATAAATGCGGACCTATCTTGCAGTGGACATAGTGTTTCAACTCACAAAGAACACGTGTAGCTGGATGCACCAGTGCTTAATGAAAAACCTAGGAGATTTCTTCAAGGAGACTATTTTTGATACAGGCTGAACGAGAACAAAGCAGTGATTCTAAAATGTCATGTTTGACCAGGGTTTTCTGAATCAATACGCACCGCTGCCATCAGAAAACTGACATGGGGAGTTTGATCACGTGCAGACCGCTGCATTCGTAGCCCAAGTGATGTCAACTTTTTAAAGTACATGTCGTACACTTTCAAACATAAAGTAATCCAAAAGTCAGGAAAAACTTTTAAACTCAATAATTCGCACATGAATGCAGATAAAAAGATTCTGATGCACAAGTAAACTGTAAGATTCCTGGTTAACTATCGGTGAGACGAACTATCACTATCTGCTTCCGAAATAGCGAAATGGCGAGTGCTGCTCTTTTTATACAGTCTGGAAATGTGCAAAACTGATGTCTGTAACCTGACAACACCATCTGTTGATCTGTTTGTCAAAAACCAAACAATTCTAGCAATAATTTTTTCCTGGAAATAAAATACGACTTCATTTCAATCGTTTCTGTGCAAACAAAATCTTTTTAATCTGCATTCGTGTGCAAGTTATTGAGTTTTAAAGTTTTTCCTAACTTTCGGATCACCCTGCCTATACCTATATGGAGCGACCAACCCACACGTTGGCCTAACTACTATTGCTACAGATAGTGCTGACGCTGTGCATCCATTCTTTTCTTATTTTCTTGATGAATGATTTTTGATTGAGTGGAATTATTATTGGTTTAAAATAAGAGAAAAAAATTACATTAAAAAAAATGAAAAAACGAATGAGGAAAAAATACCCACATAAAACTGGACAGTGATGCAATTCTGGAATTCTATTTGGAATGCGTTGCGGTCCTGCTAAGATGACTGAAATCTGACGTCGAAACTACTTTCGCAGGGTGATGTGGCCTAACCAATAAGGAGCTAAGCAAAACGGTTGAAATTGATCTCACTTCAGTTATACATTAATTCTTGTATTAGAGCATGTTCAAATGAAGAAAAAAAGTTATGACTAAGCCCCGTATTCAGTATAGCGCTAATGAATAAGCCCCGTACTAAATAATATGGAACTTGTATTCAACAATGGTCTTGAACAAGATCAAGAGCATTATCTTGAACAAGATCAAGTGCTCATTTGTTTATCTGGTGAGGCCAAGGAAGATCCGCACCTAGCAACATCATCGAAAGGCGTCTGTTCCGAGGTGATGGAGTGATGGTGTGGTCTGGCATCAAGATCGGTGCACGAATGCCACTGCACATGTTCGACCGATGTCAGGGTACTTTAGCGCAATGACATTCTGAAACCAAAATGAAATTGCAGGTTTCATTGTTACAAAGCGTTTCTGTTCCAGTTTTCTCCGCTAAAAAACGCAATCAAAACAACTCGTTTTAATAATTACGTGGTTGAAGATCAATTTACTGCAATACACGACAGGACGACACAACTGTGCACTCATTTAAGTAATGGAATAATCGCCCTCCTCCAAGGTCGAACCTAATTAACGAGCAACGGAGAGTACATGGATGACAACACCAGTCCACACAAATCCCACATAGTGCAGTGGTATCTATCTAGTACACGAGGATATCCAGCAAATGGATTGGCCGCCTTGACTGGATCTATCATCTCCGTATATAAGCACGCATGGGATGCCCTCGGCAGACATGTTGCATCTTCAAGAGCTGCGTCTAGTGCTAGTTCGGGAGTAGGGCCTCAGATCTACACTTTCCACGTGCCATGAAATGGCAACCAAAATTCCACTATAAACAACCTCCCCAGTAGGGAGGGGGGGAGTGTTGTGACTGTTTGCATGCAGCGGTGCTACCACCTTTTTGTTTTTGCATATGTTAAGTTAATAAAGCCTACTGTATATTATTTATATGCAAAGTTTGATGACATTTCGCGGACTGGAACAGCTCAATCTTGTAAATTTTTTAACTTTTGAGCAGGAGTGTACATTAAAAGTGAAGAATTGCATCAAGCGAATTGAAACAATAATAAAATAGGTGTCCGGATACTACTGTCAGGACAGTGCACTTTGGGGAATAAAAAAAAAAATCTCCAACCCAGACATAATCTCAAGTATCCTAGTCTTTTTGTCTCATTGTTTAGTTGTCGGACTGTGTAGAAAACATCTTAATTTCAAGCTTAATCCAAATCTTTTTTTCAGCAACTGCATTGAGACGAACGAACAGCTGCAGGACTTGACTATTTGCAATGGTGAAAAGTGGTTTTTCCAGAATTGGCTCGTTCATTCTCGTAAACTGATAAAGCATCAACGACAACGCCCTTTAAGTCATTTGGAGACCATCACAAAACTTAACGAGTGTACTGAACAAAAGCACAACAATGCAAACAAATAAAATGCCAGCTTCCGTCAAGAACCCATAAATGAGAGAAAGAGAAAAAAAAATGGTTTCGCTACTACAAACCAGCGAATTATCTCACGCAATTACGCAGAATCGCCAGTGGGCTAAAAAGTGATGAATGGTCTTACTTCGCCACAGATGGAGAAGTTGTTTCCACTACCCCCCCCCCCCCTCCACTATACGAATTGATCGGGCGATGGTGGTGTAGTTTGTTTCACTCGCGCTGATGGAGCCTTCCAGCACTCGTCTCAATTCCCCTCTCTGGTACAAGGGTCCGCCAACAGCGGGTCATTAATTCAGAAGGAAGTTAAGGGTGACAATGTACACGCGCCCACCATCCAGCTATCTGGAGGAATCCCGGAATCGTTTGTCAACGCTGCCCGTGAAGTCGATGACGTGTCCGTCGCTCGCGCCCAGGCCATGTGGGAAACGACGACGAAACGCTGCGGTCGTTACGTCACGACTACAGATAACCACAGATGACCTTCCGCGAACCACGCTGCTGGCCAATCAGCGACCACCATCCAAAGTGTCAATTCGCGCAATTTATGCCTGGCAAGATTGGCCATCGAGATAACCGCTTAAAAACGCCGGCGACACTTTTCAAGCCTCGCTTCGCATAACCCGTTTTGGGTTTCGACACCAACACTTCGAACTCCCCATTTCCCAAATGGTAATCGCCAAGAGCCGAGCGTCATACTTTTCGATAATTAATTCGGACATCTTATCTCTTCAAGCCTCGTTCCCAGTTCTTTAAACTTTTCAGAAACGGCGTTCAACTTTAACGCGTCCAGTGTTTGTCCGCTTCCATTGCCTGCAAGGAGATCGTCTTATAGTATTGGCAATAAAAAACCCAACCTCCATCTTAATGGCTCTTTTTTGTGATTCCTAAAGTGTGCTTTGAAATCTTCTGCCATGCGAGGGATGATCCATAAAGAGTGATAATGAATTCCCGTTGTCTCGTAGCACCATAAAAACGGGAATTCCATTGAGTAGCGGAGGAGGAGGGGAAAAAAAGTCAAAAGAGCAGCTGCCACACTCAAAAAACAGCTTGCACGGAAATTGCTCGCTAAATTTACACTTTATGCCACAAGTGATGCATACTCTTTCCAGCTATGATTAGGCCTGACTTTTCTCTTTTAATTTTCAAAGGCATCACTGATAACGTGGAAATGATGAACAAAATGATGAAGCAACCACTGATGATGAACATCGCTATAGTTTTGAAAAAGCTTTATTATTATTAGAAAGGGAAACATCACTTCCATTTTTTCAATGTACCCCCTCCCTCCCCATATTGACCACCACCTGCCACACACGTGGAAGGCGTCGTACACCATTAGCATATTCATCTCTTTTGATGCCCCGAAGTGACATGGATATTGGCGGTTTGTGTGTTATAATGGCTCTACCTCTAAATGGATCTTTCATTTTGGAAAAGCGATCGTCACCCCCACGGACTCGTGTCAGATCAGTACTTCCCATCGCCAGCGGCGCAGCAGATCCGACACGGCGTTAGCAGTGTTTTACCTCGCATTGTCATGAAGGATGATAGGGGTCGTTTCCAGAAAGTGCTGTCGCTTTCTCCTTAAAGCAGAACGAAGGTGGTGTTGCAAGAAACGACAGTAGGACTGCATGGTGCAATATTACCCTATGGGTATCTTTAGGGTCAACTTCTTCAGAGAGTCAACGAAATGCGTGTAGAATTAACCTATTAAAAATTGTATAAATGGAATAGTGGTTTCGCTTGTATCTTTAGCTTGGAAGCAAGATAACAAAGGCTTTTTCGACAAAATGTTGCTCCTTACGCAACGATACCGCAGCGCGAAGGAGAATGCATCCACCGAATTTTGTAGCCGCAGGTTATAAATAAACGCAGCGTGTGAAATTTTTAAATCCTATTGAGGAGACATTCAACAAATCAAAACTGTGTTGAAAAATGAGAGAATAAAAGGGGGTAAAATAAATTGGATAAAAAATAAAAGGAGGGGCGTATTTATATTCTACCTCATTTTTCTGTCTCCACCTTTTGACGAATTTATGGTAGAACAAACTTTTTCCGGGAATTGGCACAATATTAAAACAGAGTGAAATAAAGGCAAATTACCAGAAAAAATAAAAATAAAAAAAATAAAAAAGGAAAAGATGTGGATTACAATATAAAGAATAAAGAAATAAAAACACTCTTTGACCACAACAGAAACAATTTTTTTATTTATGGTAGAGTTTAAAGCCTCACTTTTTACCCCTACTTTTATCCCCAACATTTAAACTCCTACTTTAGGGTCTCACTTTTAACCACATTTTAATCCCCACTTTTTGATACTATTTATCCTGGACTTTTAAAGCCCCACATTCTTTTCTTTTTTTATTTATTTATAAATTTATATATAAGTAATATACAACAGTGTCCGGACCGGGGCCTGTATGGCGAGAGACCGACGTGGTAGGTCCCCGGGCGGCACTAAAGTTCAACAAACAAAAGAATAAGATAGCATAAATACAATAAACTTAACAGTTATTTATATTAAAATTGTTAGTTCATAACAAGAACTTTAGTTCGATTTTTTTTTTAAATGCATTACCAGAGGGGATGGTTCGAACATATTCAAGAAGAACGGACCATCATTTAACTCCAATGAATGAAGACACATCACCTTTGGTAACTGGAGCGAGTAAAGGAAAGACTAATGCAAGTGGCGGAGCGAATAAAATAAGAATGAAATAATTGCAAGAACTAATGATTAAAGGTGTTGATGAGAGTAAATGGTGGTTGATAATTTTGTAGACAAACATACAAATCTGAAGGATATAGAGCTGAAAGACGGTCAACATACAGAGGACTGAAAAGAACGGGGTGACTGAATTAGGACTACGAATCTTTAGCGAGGAACCATTTTTGTAAATGACAGAGACGAGATAAATCATAAGCATTTGTGGATCCCCAGAATTGGATCCCAAAATAAAGTGAGGATAGTTAAGGCATAAGGTTAAGAAAATTTAAGCAAGAAATTAGACCTTGCTTTTTGTTTAAGCCCTGCAAAAGAGTACTCCAAGGTGTGGATACTCCAAGATAGATTGCAGGAAAAATGCAAACCTAAATATTTAAATTCTTCGGTCTGGAAAATTTGCTGTTGATTGTATATCGGTGTTGGTGAGTACTATCTTACGTGGATAAAAAATACCCCCACTTTTTCACTCCGTTTATGTCAATTTCCTTAAATGTGGAAAATAACATTGCGAGTTAAAAATGAGAATAGAAAATGGCAGATGGATAAAATGTGGGGTTAATAGCGGGAGCTAAAAATGATAAAGCGTTGGATCAAAAACGGTGATATACGTTGAGGATAAACACGAGGATTCAAAGTGGGGGTTAAAATGTTGGGGATAAAAGTGAGGGTAAAACACAGGAGATAAAGTGTGGCTTGAAAAGTCAGGGATAGGTAGGCTCAAAAGATGAGGATTAAAACAAAACTCGGTTAAAAGTACCCCCTCTACTATTTTTACCTCTTTTTACGTTCATACTTGAATGAGTTTTCAATAACTCGAACCAAGATGGCGAATTTTCGATAACAAAGTTGTAAAAGAGAGTTGGACAACTTGACGACTGCAGCATGATGTCACAAGTCTATTGCCACGTTCACAAGTGAACAGAGTTCTAGAAATAAGTTTAGTCTAAAAAAGTAAGTTAGCAAACTCTGGCTTTCATCGTTCCCATTTGGAATGAAGTTCTCTTAATATTATGTGATATTCTACCAGGGGAAAATGTCACAATTATGAGAAAACTTCGTTCCAAATGGGAACGATGAAAAACAGTTTTACTCTTCTAGAATATACAGCGTGTGAACGTGGTACCGCGTCGGAACTCGCTATGTTCAGCGACCCATACGGCACCATAGCCTTCAATGATAAAAAAAAAATCCTATCCATTGGTCTGCAAACGGTGTCCACAAAAATCTGGATGCAAACCAAGGTTTATAAACACATCAGGCTTATTCATAGACCTTAGGACTTCTTAACTTCCCCAATGCTACGAATCTTTAACAATGGTTAACAATCGTTAACCACGTCATAGTCTACAATGAAAAGAGACAATAAAGTAAACTTTTGCGATACTAGCGCCAGCCGTCGAACGCTCACTAAATCGCTGAAAAACCAAATTTTTGTTTTGTTTAGAAAAATTGAGCCTATTGTCAAACCCATGTGAAAACTAATACACAGATAAACAGTACAGTACTTTCCAGGCTGCGCGAGACCTTCGAGCAGCCGTCCATAAATTTTGAATCAATTTCATAACGCAGAAGCAAATAGACATAAATAGTGGAATGGCGCCTCGAGTTTTCGTGATTCGCTTGAATTCATCTCTTGAAAGGTAAACAGGTCACTCTGGCAAAAGGTTTCAGCTGAAAAGCCTCGAGTTGCGACGTCCAATTAAGTAAGCATTCAACAGCTGCTGCTAGTATCGCAAAAGTCTACTTTGACATGTTTTTGGAGAGAGTCCTAAGACCATACTTTCTATTGACTCTGCTTATGCCGTCAAGTCATGAAAAATCTTAAAACTGAAGTCTAGATTATTGATGTTTTTTTGATTTTTTTTTTGTCGAGGTGTGACCGAGCAGCAAACTTTCCCTATCACTGTAGGCTTTGAATCGACTGAAACAATGTTAAATTTTGTCTCTAGGCGATAATAAATCCTGATATTTTTGTCTAGAAGTTTGGGACACCGTTTGGACTATGGAGGAAGGCCGATGGGCAGGCTTTCTCTTATAGTACAAATAGTATAGAGCCAAAAACTGTGGACAAACGGTAACAAACAAACTAAGAAGAGAAACCACAATTCCACAAACGAGATTTTTATTTTGGAGCCACGGATGTACATTTCGAAGACCCTGTTCTCTTCATCGGCGTGTAGATCACAAATGAGTCCAGTAAAGCATATTTCTATTATTGCTGTATTATATTAGGCATCACAGACACGTAAAGCGTGTTTTACATATAGCGTCTTTTAATCGATTTGTAATGTGCAGCGACTTTTGGGGTCTTGTAGAGTCGCCTGGAAAGAGCGACATGTTTCAGGTTGTTTTCCATTTAGCAATTTTTTAGGTGTTATCCCGATTCTGGTCTGAACTGATCTGATTGGTCGACTCAATTTGGAAAACATAGCGTCCGAAAAAACTGATCTTCAAACAATTGCCGCTCTCTCAAGGCAATGGAAAAGAGAGCCACTCCGATCACATTTAGGCATTGAATTTACTCCTGATTGGTTACATCTGAAAAAGATGCCTAAAAATCGCTTTAAAATCAAACCTCACCGGATCTTGAAAAGTCACCTGAAAGACGCGTGCGCGTGAAAGTCGCTAATTGGAAAACGAGTGCGAGTTTCAGAAAGTCGCCGAAAAATCGACGGAATTGTATGTACTCTGAAAAATCGATTAAAAGATGCTAAATATAAAATAGACCTAGCTGTTTCTGTTCTTGTCTTCTACATGTGTAAACGCATCCCACGATAGAAAATAGAGTCTGTGATGATCTCACTCTGAAAGCTTTCCCAAATCAAAGAAGCGTGTCACTCATGAACTGTAATCGAAGAGACAAAATCCGCCACTTTTAGGACCCTAACGCAACTATAAACGCTCGATTCCTTAGAACAAAATTTTGCCTTTGGCTCAGTTTCTCTATAAGTGTGTGTAAGTCTGTCTCGCGGCCGTTTTTCAATAATTATTTCCAGGGGGTTATTTATTTGGTGAGAAAGACGAGGTGACACGAAAAGGCGCTAGGCATCCATTAGGCGCAAAACGAAAACACTGTCAAAACGAGAAAAGAGAAAAGTGAGAGAAAAGTGGGGGGGGGTGCGGAGGAACGGGTGAAAGAGTTCATTGTCCAAGGAGTCACCTTGCGACGAGTGCAATAGGCATCAATAACCTTCAAAAGGCTCCGTTTAAAATAGGAATGGGCACGTGCGTTTGACGTGTGCAAACAGAGTTACTTCCTGCCAACTCTCCATCGTCAACGCTGGCAAAAGAAAACGCGCGTGTGCAAAAGGCGCCTCTTTATACGTGTGATCACAGAAAATGGGCCCTTCGAGGTGGGGGCGGCCAAGGGAAGGTAAAAAGAATAAAAATACTCAGCGGAGAATAAAAGGTGAAGGAGGAGGAAATGGAAGGATGAAACGGTAAAAGGGACAGGATTTCGGTAAACATGGCCTGTTCGTGTCACGAGCCCACAACGAAAGTGATAGGGAGCTGATTTCCATCTTATCTTAAACAAACAAAATGGGAAAGTTAAATTCTAACAGGGGTCCATTAATAAAAGTTTTCGACTAAGTGGAAAAGAAGTGCAGTTTAACGCTAACGGACATGGAAACGTACCGAATTATCACCACAACGTGAAATTAGGCAGGACGTTCCAACAGAATTTTGCTTTCTTCCATACGAGAAGGAACGCGAGACTCCAATTTTTTGCGAGAAAAGTAAAAGCGCTCTGGCTTTCCCTTATTTTATAAAGGGGCAGCAGTAACCCTAAGAAGAACCTAATGGAGTTCGATTGTTGCTGTTCGAATGTGCTGGTCTAGCTGGAGCCACGATTGAAACAACGAAGCAGCTAACTGGATCCTCGAAAGGTGCGAAAATCGGGGTATGAAAGGGGTAACTGGCTAAAACACAACCAATCATGAGCGAGACCACCGTCATTTAAAACAGTTCATCCACTGTGTAAATAATTTTATCCAAAGCTATTCCCGATCCGTATGCACTAAGAATTGAAGCGGATCCAAATCGGCAATCACACGCCTATACGAAAACCCCTGGTTCAGGAAACCTCGTCTACAGTGGTATCAACTGCGAGTATCGATTTTTTTGGTCGAGTATACGCCAATGAGGTTTATTAGAAATGACTCACAGTTAGAATTAAAGGAACCTTTTATACCAGCTTTATTGATGAACTCCTTGGTAGAGCAACTGAGGGTAAACATCCGATTGTATTAGGAAATTTAATTATAGAAATGAGCAATTTCCCCTTTGAGCAGAATTTTTTTTGTTGGAACATCTCCCTTCAAGTGGTGCTTGCGCAAGGTGAAATATTGCATGATGAACTTTAAAATTTCTTATTGAGTATACTGGCGAGACGAATGTTTACTCGAATGAATTTGTTAAAAAGTAGAAAATTGAGGGTGGTACCGGCGGGGGGTTAGTTAGAGTTATTTGTGGAGAGCGCGTGACGGCGACAACGAGCGGTCCTGGTGGACCCGGGGTCCATTAATTAAAACTCGACAAAAACAGATGTTTCCTCCTGAAAAGTTAGGAGGGATGAATGCGAAAGAGAGAGAGAGAGAGAGAGAGGAAATTAATTTTGTGTGAGTAACAACAAATATCGTTGTCGTCCCTAATTCTGCCGAGAGGCGGAGCTGCTCGACATTTTTGTCCTGTGCTCCTGATTAAAAAGGAAAAAGAGAAAAATTGAATCAAAACAAGGCATTAACAACAACGGAAGCAAAATTGTTCCGTTTTAATTTGCTTATTTTGATGGAAGTTTGAAGACGCCTTGTTTTGCAGTTGGGTGGTCTGTCTCTTGTGCTGTAGATTGCGTTCTATCGATTTCTGGCGGTTCCTCGAGATGCTAAACTTTAGTTGATTCGTCTCCAGAAGCGATGGCTTAAGGAAAGTTAAGCGAATTCGACGAATATGGCGCAGGAAATTAGAATCCTGTTAAAGTTTTATTATTAAAGTTCAGCTTCCGAGGAGAAAAGATGAAATTTTTAAAGGCTGACTAGTTTAGGTTCCAGTTTTGTTGAACGTGGCTTACGGAAAACTGAATAAAAGATGTTGCGGAATTGTTTCAGTCATTCAAAGCTTGTACATATTCTGGCCAATGATTCAGAAATATACGTTTAATATTTTATTGGGCATCTTTTGGTCAAAATTACAGCATATATGCCAGATAGCATAAAGTCAATAAGGTGTTGCAGCACTTGTAAGTCAATGGAAGACCAGGTGTCGCCATATATTCCCTTGGATCTCCTAACAGATTAGTTGGAAGAGGTTCTCGGTTGACAGATATGTCGCGTTCCGACAAATCAGCACTGCAGAATGTACAAGGGGAACGGCAGACGTTTGTAGCCACCGAAAAAACAAGAAGTTTTGAACAAAATTTTTCCTGAATCTTTTTCAAAATGCTCTCTATTGGAAGATATGCACATATTTAACCATTCAAATCAATCGGAAAAGGTTAGTTTCCAGTCGACTCCGGAGACACCCGAAATGACATTATGTATGCGGCTTTGGCGTCCTCATAGCAAGAATTTGAATCCCATGAAGCTCATTTTTTTCACGCTAGGAAAAGCAGAGAAGTTACGGATAGACAGAAGTTATATTGTTGAAACGTAAGCCCCAGGTGCACCAAAAGAAACGGTAGAACAAACTATCATAGAATGTCCTCACCGTACCATAAGCTACAAGAACGCCACGGGGGACTACCAAGGAGGTCAGATTATCAAACGAAATGGTACCCAAGACCATAAGTCGCTGATGTTGGAGTGTATGGTATGTGACAATATTCTAAGAGCGGATCTAGCACTGTTTGGGCCGTTTCCAAACACTACTACAAAATTTTAATCTTTTGCATATGAAATATGATCTTAATGAAATTTCGTTACGATCGGTTCAGATTTTCGAGATACGTCAATTTTTTTATTATTATTATTATTATTATTATTATTATTATTATTATTATTATCAAAAATGGTATTATCTAAGGTGCATCTAACACTATGTAAAACAATCTTTGTTCCTAAGTATTAATGATTTTCCCGTCATTCACCTCAAATTTTGATTCTATTTTCACGATGGTGTTTTGTAATTTCACCATTTCCATTGAGAAAAGGGGCGAATTGGTGTCTTTTTATTTACAGAAGTGGCCGTGTAAATGAGTAGTCTTTCGAGTTTGTATGAAGTGTAAACCAAATGTTGTATCCAATCATGTTCATTGTTAAATACTGTCAATATTGTTCTCACCTATTTAAAGGAAACAAGAAATTAATCTCCCCCCCCCCCCGAGCAGAGTTTAGGAGGGCAACGAAGCCCTGTGATTATCAATGTTTTCTCCTTTTATCCCCATTTTTAAACCCCATTTTATTAAAATTGATTTTTTAAATTTAAAAATTAAAAAAAAAAAATGTTTTAAATTGGTTAAAAAATTTTTAATTGATTTTCTTTAACGTGATATTTAGAAAATCAAAAAGA
The DNA here is from genome assembly GCA_023313115.1 of Rhysida immarginata. NCBI lineage: Eukaryota > Metazoa > Arthropoda > Chilopoda > Scolopendromorpha > Scolopendridae > Rhysida > Rhysida immarginata. The sequence goes on along the minus strand of JAHWFO010042544.1, from coordinate 1,043,103 downwards.
ACTCTACCTTCTTTCGTTTATCGTCATTTCCGATCGAATGACATATGTTGCTATTTGAAAAAGTTAAAGACCAGGTGACTGCTACCCCTACAACTCCGACCCAATCGGACAATTTGGTCCAAACTTCCTAGTAATGAAGATTTTGCTTAGAGGAATCTGCCTACCGACTTTTACTCCTTTCCATACTTATAAAACATACAGAGCAGATGGCCCCTGTAACTCCCATCCCAGCAAATCCGACCTCAGTGGGGCAATCAAAATCAAGTATAAATTTTTAGCAAGTGAGTGGTGGGTAAAAATCAAACAAGAAATTAATCCTCCTAAGAAGGGCATAAGATAATAGCGGAAGCTCTGAGTTCGTGTTTTTAACTCCTCCCCCGTAACTCCGACCCCAGTGGGCCAATCAAAACCAAACTAAATAGTAAAGTAGGGCATGCCTATGCTAAGATCACAAATGTGGAAAATAAGAAGGGGAAGGACAGACAGACAAACGGATACTGTAAAACCAGTAAGTGCTCCATTCTTTCGCAAGTAATAAATGTTTGCTAAATTAAGTAAAAGGAAATGTTGCAAGCATTCTAATAGTGTTTAATTTTCAGCGTTTGAATACATAAGTTTAATGGAGTGCTAATATCTTAGCGGGTAATATAGTAAATTCAAATAAACAAGAATAGAAGTTGAACTACTCATAGGAAAAGAAAACTTTGTAGCACACACTCTATCTCTATAATGACCTGGCCAAACACAAATTCGCTAATTATTATAGTGCCCGGCACGAAAGAAAAAGGAAACTGGCGCATGCGTAAATGAAAAAACCTCGTTCAACCAATCAGAAACGAACACTAAATGGGGTATTACTTATTCCTGGTATCAGTAATAAGTAATGCTCCGTTTTCTTTCCGTTTTTGAGTGATTGAACGAATTTTTTTTCATTTGCGCAAGCGCCAGTTTCCTTTTTCTTTCGTGCCGGGCACTGTAAGTAACGGAAGAATGGAGCACTTAATGTTTTACAATGTGTGACGTATTTAATACGTCGATTGTTATCTTATTTCTTTATCCAATAATTAGCTTTCTGATTATTAGTGCGTTTCCGTGCTTACTGTTGTTTTTATCTATTATTGCTTGCCTAAACCAATGACGTATATTAAAGATAGACTCCGAATCCTATTGTTGTAACTTGAAGCAAATTGGGAAGCTCCATGCCCAGAACTGTCATGGCTGAAAGTGAGTGAAGATGATGCAAAACACATGGCTAAACACGAGAGTAGCTGATTAATAATTCTTTCACACGCCGATCACGGACTGATAAATTTATCTTTTCGTTTACTTAGTATATGAAGTATTTTATAATATTTTATAAACAATTTTTCGATCATGGTTTCAATTTCAATTTCGTTTCGATTGTCTTTCAGTAACGTATTTTCATTTTAGTTACGTATTTTTGATTTATTTTTGTGGAAAATGATTCCTGATCCTTTTTCTTGTCTGTTTGTGCAGAACAACTTTGAATAATGGTTTTGAATTAATAAATCCTCGGGTCCAAAATCTTCAAAAACAAAGCAGCCAGAGAGCTAATTACTTCACGGCTCACTCCTGCCCAGAACTATCATGGCTCAATTTGCTTCACTTTTTGCCGCTGTTAACAATAGGATTCGGAGTCTATCTTTAATATACGTCATTGGCCTAAACCAACACCTCCTAGAGAGAAGGCCTGCGGACAAAAGGTGTATTTAGGGCTTATTATTGGTAGAAATACGATTAACAATAGCCGCTTGATGATGATGTAACAATGTATACACCTTTTGTCCGCAGACCTTCTCTCTAGGAGGTGTTGGCCTAAACAATGCCACGTTGGAAAAGCGGGTGTTGTTTGTTTTTGGTCGCTGGGGGAAGTGGATTTGATATTTTTTTTATTATGGAAATCTCAATCTGTATCTCTATCTATCTCTCTCTCTCTCTCTCTCTCTCTCTCTCTCAGTGGAGACATTTTTGACTGGTAGTTGGTGTGTAGCTGAATTAATCTATCTTAAAGAGTGTTCTGTGTCGTTGCCGATCTGCTGAAGAAGTTGTCTTGGTGAATCTGTTTGTCGGTGGAACTAGCTTAAAGTGAAGATTAGTTTTAAGAGCAACTATAGGCTTTTTCTTGAAGTTGTTGAAGCAACAATCTTGTAATGGACATACACTACATGATCAAAGGAGTAGGGACACCTGTTGCTCTACCGTAAAGCCGCAAAAAGCTTCAATCAGTAGTGTGTAGGACCACCCCGAGCTGCTATCACTCCTCCACCCTACATGGCATACTGTCCACAAGTTTACGGTATGTGTCCACAGGCATTGACCTTCATTCCTCGAGGAGTGTCGTGGTCAGTTCCTAGACAGATGTAGGGCGAACCATCCTGGATCTCACACGTCGTTCCAATTCGTCCCTAAGATGTTCGATGGGGTTGAGATCAGGACTCTGGGCGGGCCGAACTAGTTCTTCAACCCGCAACTCGTCAAACCAGTCAGATATGGATCTTGCTTTGTGACAAGGCGCATTGTCGTGCTGGAAGAGGAACGGCCCGTCACCGAAGTGTTCCCACAGCGTTGGAAGTGCCCCGTTATCCAGAATGGTCCTGTAGCCATCAGTATTGAGGTTTCCGTCCACCTTGATGAGCGGGCCCAGTACAGTCCAGGAGAAGCACCCCAGGTGTTCACAGGGGTGTCCCAACTCATGTAGTGTAGTTGTTGGTGCAATGTGTCTGCATATCAGAGTTAGTTGTATCTTGAACTTACTTCTGGCTTAATGGACATGGCAACTAAGCAAGTGGGACTATCAGTAGGCTGAATCGTTATATGTATGTCTCCGGATATGTCCAGGGATTGGTGTCTCTAATTAGACGCATTGGACTAGTGTTTAATGCAAAATACCCCACTTATTTTTTATTGATTATTGGCTTCACTGCCCTGCTTCCCATCTCTCTCCAGGCTAACAGTGGTAACCAAGTGAAACTGTTTTTTGGTTTATCAATCTTTGAAATAAAAGTTAAAACTGAGGAACACTGCGTAAGTTCTCATTTGATAAATTTGTTCTCAACATTTTATGTAGGCCCATGGCAACTGCATCATTCGAGTTCCTCACACAAATAGAGGGCCCGTCATAAATGTCCATCTGTCTGTCCGTCTTTTTATATTTTTCACATTTTTGACGCTAAGTTTCTGGAGAAGAGAGGTCGGTAAATAGTCGACTACAAACTGTCGGGAGAACTGTGTGGTTTCCGACCTGGCTGAAGCACGACGGATCACATCTTTGCTCCGGCAAAGGCAAATCTTTGAGAAATCCTGGGAGTATGCAAAAGATGTCTACGCTTGCTTTGTGGACCTCGAAAAAGCATATGAAAGAGTTCCTCGGGAGAAGCTCTGGAAAGTGTTGCAGGAGTATGGAGTGGATGGGCAATTACTGTTTGCTATCATGTCTCTGTACAAAAGCTCTGAGATGTGTGTCCGGATAAATAGCATTAAGTCAAGACCGTTCACCGTGGATGTTGAACTCCGCCAAGGATGCGTAGTTCATTATCTTTCTGGACTGGATAGACAGGGGCAGCCAAGGCGATAAGCGTGTTTGTGTGGGTGACTGCTTGGTGGAGAGGTTGCTCTTTGCTGACGACCTTGTCCTCCTTGGGTCTTCTCGCACTAACCTTCAGCATGCACTAGACCGGTTTGCTGCCAAATGTGAAGAAGCTGGGATGAAGATCAGTGTGGCTAAGACTGAGGCTCTGGTCCTTTCAAGACAGCCTGCTCAGTGCGCTCTCTATGTTAGGGGAGTCCCATTGAGACAGGTGGAGAAGTTCAAGTATCTCGGGATTAGATTCACGAGTGATGGGCGGCAGGAAAAAGAATTGGATGCTCGGATCGGTGCAGCAAGCTGTGTCAGACGTGAACTGTGGCGATCCGTGGTAACGAAACGCGACCTGGGTAACAAACCTAAGCTCTCCGTCTTCAAATCTATCTTTGTCCCCATTCTCATCTATGGTAATGACCGAAAGTGTGCGATCGCGGGTACAAGCGGCCGAAATGAGATTTCTGAGAGGTGTGGCAGGTATTACCCTACTAGATAGAGTACACAGCAGCACAATAAGGGAGTCTTTAGGTGTTGAGCCGCTACTTCTCCGCTGTGAGGATTTTGTACACGCTATACCTCAGAGTTCATTCTGTGAAATTTTCTTTCCTATTTTCATCAATAAGATGTACATTACTATGAAGTTTAAGCCAAATTGTCCCAGTGGAGTCGAGGTTGTGGGACCACCATTACCCATCATGTGGAGGAATAACGGTCAATGTTCCATATCCACATTTTCTCTTTTTCCATATCCAATTAGAAATATTTCCCTTAATTCATTCGAAGTGCACACTTCGCGCTATTATTCAGAGTGGACATGAATTATTGGTATTATAAGAAACGTTCATAACGTTATGTATAGAAAAGCTGTCTCTACGCGGTTTGCAACAATGAAAAAAGAAAATCTTATGGCCGTATTCACACTCGGATTTAAAGTGCGATTTGGGAATCTCAGAATTAAACCTTAACAAGCGACTCTCATTATCCAATAGATAAACGTTCAAATACTATTTCTCGTCCTAACTCTAAACCTAACCCTAACTCTCAGAATAATTCATCAAAGTTTTTATAGCAGTTATAGTCATATCACCACGAATCACTCTCATTCGATCTGATCTCTTTTTGTGACCCGCAAAATATCGAGTTAGTAGTCAATCTCTCTCCAAGTGAAATTGAACATCTCCTAGGTGATGGACGATATGGCTCAGTTGGACGATTCCTGCTATAAACCTTGTCCTTGTCAGAATCAAACCGTTCCCCGGCCTTGCAGATGAAATTGCAGTTTGTTCATGAGAAAACTTTACGGATAGTGTTCCTAGAAATGCTCAATTCCAAACTTGCCCGAAGCGGTGATTTCTGTGAGCTGCAGTGAACTTTTCTGTAGTTTTTGTAAAACTTTCATTCGACGTTGAAGGCCTATCCTTCTGGTGCAACACACTTCCTGTTGCTTGAACTTGTTTTAGGCAGCGATTTAATGATCTCTTATCAGGTGGGTCTTCACGATAACGGCGTTGATTTTTAAACAGTTTTTAATGCTTTCCCCTCGAGACTCGCCATTTTCATTAAAGCGCAATACCGCGTTGCATGCTAGGATCAATCACCTAATGAAAGCAGCTAAAATTTGAGTTACTCTTTTCATTGTTGCACATCGCGTCGACATAGCATTTATAGTTATAACGTACCTTTCTTATAGTACCAATCATTTATGCTCACGTTGTGTACGTAGGACATGTACTGTTGATTATACCGTGATTTGTTCTTGGGCCATTATCCCGTTCTCCCCTACCATCAGCATCTGATACACTATTCACAAGCATGTCCTATTCATACATATCCTCTAGCACATCTCTTAAACATGCTCATACAATTTCATTCACCGAGTCTTGCTATCGAATACATTTACCTATTCATAATGTTTCACATTTAAATTACGCATAAACTTTTTAAGTTCGTTTTTGGTAATGACAGCTTGCTCATTCTCAACTGGTTTGATTTTGACTTCATATTCAGATAGAGAATCACAAAGTAAAAGGTTTAATAGGCACACCTGTCCTATCTATTCGGGAAGATGGCCAAAATGACGGTTAAAGTTAATCTTTTTAACCGGTTCCAAGAACCAAAACGTTTGACTTTAATCCAGTTTGACATGTTCCCGAATAGATGGGGCATGTGTGCCCATTATAACTTTTACTCACTTTTTGATCCTCTATCCGAATCTGACATCAAAATTAAAAAAGAAATCGAAAAAATTAGCAATGGAACGACCACCTTCGCAAATCCAGTAACGAAAACAAGATCTTCACAAATATTGTTTTTAACGTCGTTGACAAGGTCAACAATAAGCAAAATATATCGTCAGTTTTTGAAATTATTTAAAGTAGGAAAAAGTGTTTAACGGTACACAGGTAAACAAACGAACGGAGATTTTTTTTAAAATAATTCTATTATATTTTTCATTTTTAAAATAAAAATTATATTTTTAACAATAAAAACTGTCGATGATGAAAATTTTATAATACACTTAATGCGATGAACTCAGGCTTTTATGTGTTATCACGGTGATATTTTCTCTTAGACTGTATTTTCTGACAAAGAATTGAGGCCTTGCAGTACAACATGATTTGGTATTATGGAACCAACTGGTTTCGGCTTTATTTCCGGCCTTCGGCATTGTAACCCTGATAAAGCCGAAATCAGTGGGTTTCTTAATACCAAATTATGTGGTAATGCAAGGCCTCAATTCTTCTTGTTCTATGTGCCCTTCACGAAAGAAAACGAAAATTGGCGCATGCATAATATATGTGCTTATCAATTGAAGATGGCTGCTTATTCAGAATTTCTGAAAGCAGCAAGACAACCGGAGTATCGTATTCAGCCTGTCGATTAATCGCGTGTCACGTTTGTTCCGGTTTCGTTTCAGATGAAAATCCCATGGATATGAATTAGAAACTATGGAAAATTCGTTTCTAATTCATATCCATGGAAAATCCACTTTCAGGGATCACTCACAAGATACGTTCGCTTGACGGGGGAGGGGGGGGATAGAAACTATGACAAAAGTGAACGGTAAAATGAGAGAGAGGAAGGGGGTTTTCAAAGTATGAACGTTCGCCTGTATTTTCCTTAAAAAAGTCGCCTTTGCACGTGGTTGTGGCTCTTTTTTATGTGAAAAGATTTTCTCTTTTAAGGCAGGCATTCGAATATATTACTGTTAAAATGCTTAGAGAAAAATGTTTTTTTCATTTGGTTAATGTTACAAAGTGTTACAAAGGGGGCCAGGGGAAGGAGTAAAAACTTGGTCATTTTAGCAACGTATATTCCAACCAGCGAATCAATGAGAACTGTCAATCACTGACTTACCATAGAAATAACCTGGAGTAAAATTTAGCCTCGAACTGAGGTTACTGTTAAATGAATTTCTGTTAAATTGGTGGCTTTTAAAAGGACCTTTTTTGCAGTTAATGTGAAATTAATTTTTCTCAGACGAATCGTAATACTTTCTTATCTGAGTACGAAATAAGAACGATAAATAAAAAGACCTGTGCAATGAGCGTAAGTCAGCCGTTGATTGGCGAAGAGTTTAGCCAACGTCATCTATTGCAGGAGGAGCGATTCTCGTGATTGTTTATTGGATTTTATTTTGTGAACGACCCCTAAGGAAATGCCAGGAATAAGTAATACTACGTCTTCTCTCAGTCTCTGATAGCTTGAACGAGTTTTAATCATTTATGCATGCGCCGATTTCCTTTTTCTTTCGTGTCGGGGACTATAGATGAATATGAGGCCTGTCCGAAAAATATCCGGATTGAGGCTACAAAAAAAAAAAAAGCAGAACTCGCTGCACCTTTTTTCTATCCGTATCGTGTGACGACATTTCTGCTGATGACTTAATGAATTTGCAGCTGTTAAGAGTGCCGCGTTGCAATTGTTGTAACACGCTAAAGCAGAACGTTGTCTTTTCTCGTCACGGGGTGAAAGTGACAGAAAACAACGACATTGCATCAAATTGTTTTAAAATCGGTAAAACCGCAACGGAGTGTTATGAATTGCTAAAATTTTTAAGCATTCGGCGACTTCTTCGCATTTCCGAAGATCAAGAAAATCGCTCAGAGGACGGAGATTTGAGGATGTGGACGTGACAACACAAAATGCGACGGCGGAACTCTTGGCCATCCCAAAGGAGGCATTCCGTACTTGTTTCGATTCAATGGCAGAAACGCTGGGCTAAATGCGTTGCTGCAGACGATGCTTATTTTGAAGGTGACTAAACATTTATGTGAGTTCGAACCGTATTAATTTTTGTAGCCTCAATCCGGATACTTTCCGACAGGCCTCGTACGTTTGTTTGTTGTAAGGTTTAAATGTTTGACACGCCAGTAGATGGTATTACAATATATGTAGGGTTAGTTGTGAAAGCCTTCAGAAGAACGCTGTTTTTTTTTGGAAGTCTCTTCCAGAAATAAGAATTTGCCATCTTTCAAGAATACAACGGGGATTTATTGTAGAAGTCTAATTTCAAAAAACACTTGTACTTACTTGTGCAGGATGAACATTTTAAACACTTACAGTAAAGAATTATGTCATTTGTTGTCTGCATCTTTTTTTTTTCTTATGAATGTCAGGTTGCGTGATGAAAAGATCACGCAGTAGAAAATCGATTTCCTTAATAAGAGGGGTGGAACTTACCGAGTTCGCCGACGAGCATTGTGTGATCAGTATATTCCATGACATAACGAGCGACCGAAATGGCTCCCTTCACTCGACGAAGAGCTCCCACTGCACCCACGTCATGAGTCTCTCTAAAACACAGGTGAAAAAAGATGACTTAAAAGAGATTCAAACCAAATATAATTAAAGAGAAAGTTAACGAGAGATCCAAAAAAGACATTGCGTGTGGAGAAAGGATGCTAAATGCGCAGCTATGGATTAGCGAAAGTAATTTTCCAGATTTTACATGAACTTCCTTTCGTTCGTAGAAACACATACAGGAAGTTTCACAACTCGGCCAACAGAAATTGCTCAAAAAAACATAAAAGAGTTCTTTATCATCAAATGAAATTACTTCGCCTATAAAGTTTCGTTGTCGTTATTTTTATCTATTTACTGATTAAAGAGACGAAAGAATATACCGTGGAAACCATTGGAATAACTTGTAATTCGCGAAAAGAGATACACGAAATGGAACAAGTCATGCCAGTAGAGTACGCGTGCTTTCAACTCATAAATAATTGTACTTTAGTGATATTCATCTTAAATTCTTAACATAATGCACACAAACCTGTCTTACAATCTTAAAATGTTCTTTAAATTATATACACGTTGGCCGTCATTAAATTAAATTAAAAATATTTTATTGGATCCCCTTTGGCTCGTGTTACAGCATGCATGCGGGTTAGAACAGAGTCAATAAGGTGTTGAAGCATTTCTAAGGCAATGGAAGACCAAGCTTTCACCAGACATTCTCTTAAGTTCTCTTAGCAAATATGGTGTTCGAAGAAGATCTTCCTGTCGGATATGTCGTTCCAACATCTCCCAAACATGCTTTGTTCCATAAAGCTTATGATGTTGAGATTTGGGCTCTGCAGCGCCCAGGCTTAATGACAGAAATCTTATTAGCGCTCGATAAACTTCAGTCGAATCGACCATCACCATGAAGAAGCAGTCACATGTAGGATAAAAATGCAGCATTGGACATTGTCGGCAACAATATTCAGGTAGCCGTGGAACACATCCGATCTTCCATGAATATCGGGGGACAGTTCCATACCATGATTCCACCATTAGAATCTTCATTTGCCTTGAACCAGCGCTTCTTGGGAGGTTCCTGCAAAACCCAATGCCATGATTCGTTAGATCATAAAAACTTCTTGCAGTCTTCACTTGTCCAGTCACGACGTTCCAGACACCACTGAGAATCAAAACGTTACAGAAATCAGGAGTTTCGTCTAGGCATGCGACTGCCGATTTGAATGAGTTTTAATTCCCGGTCCATAGTTCTGCGCAATTTGGGTCGGAGACAGCCTTGGTGAATATCATTTGTCAATTGTTGTGGATGTCCTGTTTCTCCGTACAACGACTGATTGCTTTTGAGCCACAGTTCCTGATTTAGACAAAGACTGTGGATCATTTGTTCCAACGATTGAATATTCTGGGCATCGCATTTGAAAATCCAGTCAGCTGCTTCGTTGTTTCAGTCGTGGTTTCAGCTACGTACCACCACCTACGAGTCCTTTTTCGAAGTCAGTTAAGCCCTTCTTTTTCCTTCTGCTGATCTTAATGACCCAACTCCTTTTTAAATGACCTCAAACTATTTTTGCATATAAACGAATTAAAACAAATTTGCATCGTTTTCACACGCGTTTCTATTAATTGGTCAGCGTGAATATAAGCAGTTTACAAATCTCACGTCGACTTTACTGTATTGAAATGTAAACAACTCAGAATAAAACTTAACTTGAACTCTTCAAATACACTCGTAGACAAATGGAATTGTAGATCCCAAACTGCGTAACATCGAGCTCCATCTTTGCTTTAGAATTGGCGGCTTAACAATCGCAGTTATGTACACATCAGAAACAATAAATAATTTTAAAATGCTGGACTATAAACAGACGAAAGTTCCACGAACAAATATCCTGGAGCCTCGTATTTCAGAAATGAATTCGCGAAGGTCATACTTAAAGAAAACGCGCATCATTGCTTATTTGCGTTAATAATAATGATCAAGCTTTCTAAAAATTACCGACACACTAAAATGAAACATTTGTTTCCACTTTCATACGCACACTCTTTTGTTCCCAAAGCAAATCCAATAAACGCCCCTTAGTGTTATCCGTTTCGTGTAGTATCGCTTCCTCTTCACGATATTATCCAAACATGAGATTTCGAGTGTGGAATTTCAAAATTAATAAAGACATTTAGAATTCGATATTCCATGTCGTAAAGAGCCCTCCCGTATCTTTCGTCATGTCACCAGGAGAACTTTTTGAAATTTTTATGCCTTTGGAGAGCTTTCAACATTTCCTAATGACGAAAGAAAAGCTTAAAAATTAGTAAAGCTAATAAAAGAAACAGCATCTTCTGCCTTATTCATACGCTTGCAAATTCCTTCTTTAAAGGAGACTCGTCTGCACGGAACAAAACTGAAATTCGATACAAGTCAAAACGAAAGTTTAGAAACTGTCCTTAATCAGGCAGCACATACTGCACATTTAATTAATTACTGATAAATACTGCTAAAATGAAATAATTTCTATATATACGTAGCACAACTTCTACAACGAGATATTTTTTGTTTTAACATTTTTTTTCAGTCGTAATGTATGGTTTCTAAATTTACAGGGGGAATTCCTTGATAACAAACTGAAAAATTGCAGAATGGGTGCATGGAAAAAAAATTTCCAGGGAAATTCTCCATTATTTTGACCATAAAAACACAATAGAAAAATTCATGATACGCATAGGGAGACTGCTTACAATTAATCTAATTATTCTGTACGCATTGGAAGAAGCAATTAGGAGGACTGTCGCAATTTTTGTTCTACATTATGTGGAAATCTAAATGTTGGAGTACCGCGATTCTATGCCACATGCCAGAGGCAACACCCCCTAGAGAGAAGGCCTGCGGACAAAAGGTGTATACATTGTTACATCATCATCAAGCGGCTATTGTTAATCGTATTTCTACCAATAATAAGCCCTAAATTTGGCCGTTTGATGATGATGTAATAATGTATACACCTTTTGTCCGCAGGCCTTCTCTCTAGGAGGCGGCCAATCAAATTGTAAGCTATACAGCAAAGTTATAGATGGTCTGTTTTTCTGTACACGAGTGTATTTAATATGCTACTCCAAATTAAATTTCTTCTATTGTACAGGGTATATCTAAATCTCTGTCACAAACTTCTGGTGATGATTCTCTACAGCGAGATGAAAACAAAAGTTCATATAAACATGGTTCGGATAACGAACCGTTTATGAGATTTCCGCAGTTAAAAGTGAAGTTTCAGAGCTGGTTTTGTACTCTGTGGTTGGCAGATGACATGCGGAGAAGCTACCTGCTATCCACAGAGTAGAAAACACAGCTGCGGAAATTTCTATTTACCTGCGGAAATCTCATAAACGGTTCGTTATCCGAACTCTTGTTTTTATCTCGCTGTGGGGCATCACCACCAGAAGTTCGTGACAAGGGTTTAAATACATCCTGTCTACGGTAAAACTGTCTCAATGGCTCACAATAAATAATAATAATAATAATAATAATAATAATAATAATAATAATAATAA
>JAHWFO010042544.1:958204-1031209 GCA_023313115.1 Rhysida immarginata | reverse complement strand
AATAATAATAATAATAATAATAATAATAATAATAATAATAATAATAATCAAAAGGGAGCTTCTGTCTTCTGTTTGTCAAACGAAAAAGTGTTCTCAAAAATCTCGCAGAGCTTCGTTTGCCAAACGATTTAACAGGAAATGAGCAACAACAGCCGAAGGAACCCACTTAATAGGCAGCCGCCAGTTTGACACACAGATACACACCTATCAGCAAACAGTCACGAGGGAAAGAAAGAAAGAAAAATAAAAAGGCAAATCCTAACAACTAGGAAGGAAGGAGGGAACGAACGGAGGCAAGGCCAGGTCTATTTGTCTCTCCGCTGTCGACGCTTTCCTCCGCCGCAGTCCTTTATCTCAGGGAAACGACGCGAGATTTTCTGTCACCGATCTCCTCATTGTGCTCCTCCGACCTCCTCATTTACTAGACACTCTTTGTGTTCTTGTTGTTGTTGTTGTTTTTATGATTATTATTTCCACTTACTCTTCCTTTTATCAACCCAGCGTAGTTTGTTGTTGTTGCTTTTTTCCCCGCCTCTTTTATTTTCTTCGCTCCCGAACCCCCATACCCTTGTCTTCATAATTTAATTTTCCTTGAAATGAGATTAAGTGATTGCAACGAGAGAAACGGAAGGAGATAAGACGATTATGAAATTAACCATCAGCAGGGAATTTACTCTTTTATCTTGTCACATTTTTCACGGCACCCACCAGCAGTCGTCTCTCTCTCTCTCTCTCTCTCTCTCTCTCTTTCCCTGTCACGCAACGTCGCATTCGGAAAAGGAGAAGACAACGTCGCAGCAACATTCACTAAAGCGCTTCTCATTAGGAGAAGGCAACGCGCCCGCCGCCGCCGCCATCAACAACACGCCGCCGTTCCCCCCGCTGATCTATGGGACCTCGTATGGCGAAATCTCGCGCATTTCAATTATGAAAGAAGTGACATCTTTCAAAATCTTTTCGAAACGATACGGAGGGCTTTTAATCGCATACGTGCAAAAGAATTTCTCTGGAGGCTATTGATATTACTAGTGCTTTAAAATGGAAATCCATAAAAAATTGTTCACATCCTTTTACAAAAAATTGCAAACGCTTTTCTTCATATTTAATTCTACAATTCATTATGACCACCCTAGCAGTTTTAAGTAGATTAGCTAAGGCGTCACAAGAAAAGCTTACGACAGTAGAAGCATTTGCGTAGTCAACGAGAAAGACCGCCCCGGCCGTGACCACCGAGAGAGAAGGCCTCCGCAATGAAACTGAATACATTGTTGCATCACAGCTTACTTCGAACTGTACCTATCCAAACTTTGGATATGTGTAACGAAGAAAATGAACCTGAAGAATTTTCATTTTGAAATTAAAGCCCCGCAGCAATACTCTCGGCATACAACATCAAGTAAAGCGGCATTCAGAAAAATCCATATGGGATCTAAACTTGATAAACAGATGTCATGAATTTTTTTGATGAGTATTATTGTAAGAGATATTTATTTTTTATTCCTTATGAAAAGCAGGGTGTCCATAAAAGATTTGTACGATGACAATACTGAATAACTATTAAAAGTAACCTAATCCTGTATAGTTTTCAGCATATTACAAAGAAAATTCACTATCTTATGGACTTGATACGTAGACAGGGGCGGCCGAAGCGATAAGGGGTTAATTTGGGTGACTGCTTGGTGGAAAGGTTGCTCTTTGGTTACGACCTCGTCCTCGTTGCATTGTTTACCTTCAACATGCATTAGTTCAGTTTGCAGCCAAGAGGCTGGATGAAAATCAATATATCTAAGACTGAAGTTGTGGTCCTTTCGCTCTCCATGTTAGAGAACCCCCATTGAAACATGCGGATAAGTTCAAGTATCTTGGGACTAAATTCACGAGTGATGAGCGGCAGAAGAAAGATTTTGATCTTCGAATCGCCCATCCGTAGTAATGAAATGCGAGCTAGAAAACGAACCCAAGCTCTACGTTTTTAAATTTATCTTTGTCCCTCTTCTCACGTAGGTTCATGGATGGTTAATGACCGAAAGAGTCGATCGCGGGTGCAAACGGCCGAGATGAAATCTCTAAGTGTGGCAGTGTTACCCTACTAGACAGAGTACATAGCAGCACAATAAGGAAGTCATTAGCCAGGTCTTCGCAATTTGAGAGGTCTCAGTTGCGCTGGTATGGCCACCGTGATACGTGTGCCGCAAACTAGTCTTTCTAGGTACTTGCTTTTCTCCAAGTCGGTGGGCATGAGGCCAAGAAGACGGTCTAGAACGAGAAGGCTAGACTACTTGGAGAACCTGGGTTCGAGTCACTTGGTTATTACAATTAATGACATGCGCCTGATGGTGGAAGATCGTAATCATTGCAGATCCTCCATAGGGCTGCTGCCCTGCGACGCTAACGGTTGGTTGGTTTGGTTTGGTTTGGTTTGTTTGGTATTAACGTCCTTTTCAACTGCTATGGTCATTTCAGGACGGCATTATAGGGGCCGCAAATTTTGCCTCGCAAGGGTTCTTTAATGTGCAGCCGGCAAACGACTACACGGGATCAACGGCTTTATTTCCCTTCCGAAGGAAGTGCGTGATCTCAGGATTTCCCCCTGAAAAATCCTCGTCGTCCTCGGCCGGGATCGAACCCGCATACTCGGGCATCAGAGGCGACGCTAACGGAAAAGCAGTTTTGAAAAGTAAGTAAGTAAACCATGTTTTGAAATGGTGTTTGCTTAATAAGTTACAATCTGCGTAGAAATGTATCTCACTGAAAGAGAGAGGAAAAACACCGCCCTTGAATAGAAAATTCAATGGCACACCGACTGGGAACGTCATCTCCAATCTTTAGCTTTTTGAGTAAATGGAAAAAAATTGATTTTCGATTTGCAAAGCGTATTCGAGGATTGCACAAGCTTTGCACAATCGATAGATATCTGCTTATAAATCGCAAAATAACCAGGAGCAATCCAATGGAGTATGTTAGCCTTAGCAACTCTTCGGAAATTTATTTTCAAAACGCTTCAAGGCTTGCCAGCGAACCATCTACACCCGAAAAGTTCCAAGTTTTTCTTTCTATCTTTTTAAAATATATTTCTAAAAATCCTGACTGTACTTTTCTAATACTTGGGGAAAAAATAGCAACGCTTCTTCTCCAGGACACCCCTAAAAAGAGCTTAATAAGGCAGTTTCAATTTTTAACGCTATATAAAGCAACTTTCCAGCTCTTTTTCAAGGATTTCTTTGCACCACTTTTTTGCTCTTCACATTTATTACCATTGGTTTTTACTAACACGAGATGCCACTGTATGAGCCAGGAAATCGACAACACGACTTTTGCCTTCTCAACGCAAACGAATGATTAAAGCTTAGTTTCCATACATGCGTTTTTAACTGCGTCTCTGCGTCTAGACGTATAAATTGGTGCGTCTTGACGTACGTGTCATGGGAACAGATATCTGCGTCTCCGAGTCTTGGTTGACGTGCGTCTGGACTTCATGCGTCTGGACGCAGAAAAGTGAAGTAGATAGGCTTTCTACTTCTTGACGCACTTGTAAATGCGTCTCAAATCTTTCTAGATCAAAAGACGTTCAGTCCAGTCGTCGTTTCGCTACAACATGGCTGAAGAAAGAGAATTTGAAGATATGTTGATCGGGGAAATTTTTAATCGGCCAATATTATACGATAAAAGCCGATCAGACTATTTCAAAAGAGGCAGTCGCGCAATGGCGTGGATGAATGTGGCAAAAGCTTCTCCCTATAACGAGAAAAATTGCAAAACAAACTCGTGACGCATGCGCAATTGAACTTTCTGCGTAGACTTCACGCATGCATGGAAACTGATACTTGCGTTCGAATTAAATGCGTCAAGAGTTGTTGCAATGTGCGTCTAGGTGCGTCCAGATGCACATTTTCTTTCTGCGTCGAGACGCAGTTATAAATGCGTCCAAAACGCGTGCATGGAAATTAAGCTTTAAGCTGTATAGGGTTGGTTAAAATATACAGTCAAGCTATATTACGAGGACCGCCTCTTACTTTGCCTTCAGCAACGCTTAGCATATTAAAAACAAAACGCACATACCTGTTGTAGCTCGCTTGGTTAGGAATCTCGATACTTTGCTCACGCATCAACTTTTGCTCGTATGGGTCAAACGGCACCAATGCCAATAAAATGCGGAGCACTACGCGCCATTGATGTGCGACGTGAAGATATGTGCATGCCGATCGACAAGCAATTGTTGAGAAAATCACCGTCCAAATGACCCAGGAGGTTGCTAATTTTGTCGACAGGGAGAGTACAGCGAGAACCTGTTGGGTTCATCAGCAAAAACGACTATAGTCCTCATCAGATAAGTTAAACCTCGACCTTGAAGGCCTAGGATTATTCTTGAAGCTAAAATGGGAAGCAAGAGGATGAAAAAAATCTGATGAAGTGCAGGGAAGTACTTATCTGATGAGTAACCATACAATTTGATGTCGTGATTGGCAAAGAGTTGCCTTCTCCGATTGAGTCACGGCTTCTGCTAGATCGAGTCATAATTGGCGAGAAAACTCCGAAATAAAAGACCCAGCAATCACTGTCGGAAAAACACAAGCCTGCGTGAAGTGTTTCTGGTCTGAGGTCAGATAAACATACATGTCGACTGTCTTCCCTGGGATAGATGGATATTTCAACAGGACAATGCGACAGTCATATGGCCAGGATTGTCTGGAAATGGTTGAAGGAGCACGACCAAGACTCAAGTGTTTCACCAGATAAAAATCCAGTCGTGCACCTTTGGGATCACCTCGACCGTCGTGTTCGCTCCACCACGCATCTTCAACAGTTGTCGGACGCATTGCAGCATGCATAGCTCCAGATACCAGTGGCACTTTTCTGGGTACATACATAACAAAATGAGGCATCAGTAGCACTGGATTCAGATATTCCAGAGACAATGAATTTTTCAAATTTGGCCATGCATATACCTCATAATCAACATTTCGAGACATTCAAAACCAATCCCAAACTGGGAAGTTTCCAAAGTACAATACCAAGGACTGTCAAAGAAACAAACGCAATTTTCTTTTCTTCCCTTCGCAAATCAAATTACCCTAGTAAAACCAATAGTTCCTAGGATATACCTATTTCCCGATCCACGTTCGACGGCGCCATGTTTTGTGGCTGATGGATCACGTCTGATTCCCAGCTTTCCCGCTTGGAACGCGTGAAAATGAGATGATTACGTCGTTTTCGCGAGAACTTCTTTTGCTTCCTTTTCCTTTCTGCTTCTGCTGCGGTTGCTTGAGATTATTTCTCTGCGGTTAACCCTTTTCTAACCCCCTCCCAGTCTTTCTACGCCTACCCTCTTCAGTTCGGCAGCATTTTTCCAGGGCGCTGGCCTCTCAACGTCGATAAATCGCGGCCTGGCAACGAGGCAAAGACACCGGGGCTCATTTAGCCGCTCGCAAAATTAAAACATGACAAGAGAACCCGCCGCACTGTATTTGACTGGAATAATAAAGAACTTTTGGGAGATGCCAGGAAATGTTTAATGGTTTCAATTACAAAACGGGTGCTCGGCGTCTCCTACTCCATTTCCACACTCTCAAGCTCAAAAAAAAAAAACAACTCCTGCACATTCCTCAAAGAAAAATCCAATTTATTAAAATCCGCCCACCCACATTAATTAAATCTCAAGCAGATAATTAATGCAAAGAGGACCCACTTGTTGCAAACTTATTTCAAATACTTTTGCCTCGTTCTAATTAGTTGGGTTTCCTTAGTGTGCAAATATAAAACGATAACTGCTTCATTTTGGGATATGGCTCCTTTCCCCCATCAAGCACTCTGAATTTGAATCGAAATGAATGTCGATTAAGCAGAAAGAATCGTGGTGGTGGTAGGACTATTTAAATTTTATTAATTCCTCAACACAAAACGAGCCTGCCAGCATTTGAATATTCGCTTGGCCGAATTGGCAGCTGTTGTCGAACGGCGAGTTTTTATTTTTTCCGTCCAAAAGACCGTTTTTCCTTCCATTCCAACTTAAAAAAAACAATTATAATTTTTAAAACGATAAAAAAACAGAAAAAAATTGAAGCAAAATTTTCATTCTTTGTTTCGTTGTCGTTTCTTTAATTCCTAACCTCACATACCTCACACTCTATGAAGGTCCAAACTGATCAATGAATTAAAAAAATGCGTTTAATATTGTATTCCCTTTGGCCCGAATTGTGGGTTGTCATAGCGTGATTTAGGTGTTGAAACACTTATGTTGAAAAAGTTTCTTTTGTAAGGTGATCATTTTATCCCGCAACCCGGCATTCATTATTGCATTAAATCCCGGTTGCGTGATAAAATGACCACCCGTTACATGTATTTAAATTAGTATTAAAATCTCAATGTTCGGGAAATCGCAATTTCTGGCTAAATGAAGAAACTATTGCTATTCATTAAATCTCGTGGTGGATGGTAAATTAATTTTTTTATTTATTCCAAAATATTATTTTTATTGATAACTCGTACTTAGGTTTAAATAATTCATTGTTGTGGCCCGTGGACCATGGTTGTCGTAAATTTTTTTTCGAACTCGCGTAATGCGAGCTCTTGCCCCATGTGGCGATTTTCCCTCCAACTAATTACAGTGCGTCGCAAAAGTTTAGGCAAAATCATTTTTTTCATGACAAACACGCTTAAAATTGTCTTTTATAATACTTAAGAATGAAAAAAAATCATTCCATACACGGAGTTTTTTATACACAGCTTGCGTATTTCGTACAAAAATGACAAACAAACAAAGAACGATATAGTTTTGAAGTCTCCAAAGTGGATTCAATGGAACAACATCGTTAGAATTTATTTGTGGTCGTCAGAAGGTTGAAAATTATCAAAAAACATTGACTGACAATTTATTACCGTTTGGTGAGATGATTGGTGGCCCAGAGTGAATTTTCCAGCAGGACAACGCACCGATCCATAGCGCAACGTCCATATAACGATGGTTCCAGCAGAATGGGATTAGTGACATGAAGTGGCCTGCAAGAAGCCCAGACCTGAATCCCATTGAAGTCTCTGGGGGATTATGTCTAGGCAAATTTATGCTGGTGCGAAGCAATACTCATCTGTGGACGAACTGAAGGACGCGATTTCTGATTGTTGGTACAATATGGAAGTGGTGCAAAATTTGGTTGTTTCGATGAGTAATCGTGCCTTCCAAGTAATTAAAGCTAATGGAAACATTATTTCTCGTTAATGTTGTGATAAAAAGTCCAAATACGTTTCTTTGCCTATATTTTTGAGACGTCAAAACTATGTCATTCTCTATTTGTTTGTCATTTTTATACGAAATACGCAAGCTGTGTATTAAAACTCCGTGTATGGAATTAGTTTGTTTCATTCTTAAGTATTATAAAAGACAATTTCGTTTAGTATAATAAGCGTGTTTGCCATGAAAAAAATGATTTTGCCTAAACTTTTGCGACGCACTGTAACTCGGTCGCGAGATGTTGTACTGTATATTGTTGATAAAAGATTATTGCGCAATTAGTGTTCCATTTTTTTGTTCTAGAACTTTCTCCATCTTCTCCTTGCCTTCTGCCACCTTACTTCTCCTGTGCAACGATGGTGTCCACTCCCTTTGCTAATATTTCTTTCTCATTGCTCCAACCTTAAGATTGTCTTCCGCAATTGCAATTACGTGTTTCCCGACGTGGTCACCACGTTTCATGCGTGTCAATGTTTATTTCGACCCGTCGCTCGTTTTTTTTTTTTGTGGTTTTTTTTTTTTTTTTTGCAGTCTCGCCATATTTAGGCCTGGCCACGAAGCCTATTTCGTACGGACGGTACAATCTCTGCTTTCTCCGAATATTTCATTTGCAGAATCATGTATCTAGGTTGTTGAGTTAACTGTGCATCGCGAGACGCCACGGCTGTACTACCGTTCCACTGAGTAATTTATTCATTTTTTTGTACTAATACTTATGCGAGACACTGTGAGTACTTGGATTCATATTATTTTGACTGTGTATAAAATATTTTTTAACTTCTACCTGTTTTTTAACCGTGGGACACGCTTTGGGTTCTAGTTTCTTTTTTTACTGTCATTAATAAAATATTTCATATATTTACTATGCAAGTGTTTGTTGGCTCATTACTAGCTAAATTTCCACTTTAACACCCGCCTCATCACTCAACAAATAAATAAACCAAAAAATTAAATATCAATACATTAAAAACTTCAGGTGAATATTAAAAAATTAATTCCTTTTACTATATTCGCACTACGGCTTGATCACGATCAAGAAAAACTGTGCGATATGCTTGTTACCAAACCAGCCTACGCATAACATAGCCAGCGTGAAGAGAGTTCGAGTCCTTGAAAACCCAACTATACAGCACTACATGGTCAAGAAGCTCAAAATATCTCAGAGAAGTGTCGGACGCATCGCTCGAGGAAAAGGCATATCCGCGAATAAACTTCAATGAACTTCACCAACGCCAAAAAAATTTTACGAACGGAATGCCGATAGGTAATGGGTGGTCATCCTTGATGAAGGTTGGGTACACCTCGATGACACCACTAAGCTGCAAGCTATTCATTACCGTCATAAAGGTAGCAAAGGGGTTGTTTTCCAAAAGGTTTATGGTAGCAGCTGCATATTGTGTCTATGGCTACTAAAGTTAATGTCAACTTAGCCTATGTTCAAGGTTAAGTAATGGGACCCAATGTACCGTAAGAAACTCCCCGTCCCGATGTTATAGACGCTCATCGAGTACATATCCACATGAATAAAGCGTTGAGCCACACCTCGAAATATACAGGGTTAGCAAGAAATATGTTTCCCACTTGAGAGGGCTGTAGAATGCGTTCTATTGGTCCAAATGAGATAAAATTTGAACTACAGATAATTCAAATGATGCGCTTGACATTTATTAGATAAAAAATTTTAGTACAAATATTCACCAATAGATGGCGCTCTAACACAAAAGGTATTTCTTTGCATATATGGAAAAAGTGAAGCATGTGCGTTACAGCGCATGCCTATTAGCATTATTCTTTGGAGCGGATTCTTCACGAGCATTAGTTACTGCTCTGCACATCATTCTACGTTGCCTGAAAAAGCGCTACTGGTAAAATAGTTCTACCAGAACCAGCAGAAAGCCGTTGCAGCTGTAAAGGAATTCCGTCGTTATCTCGCATTGATAAAGCGTATTAAATGCGTTCACGTGTATTACATAATTTTACATAATTTGGACCAATAGAACGCATTCTACAGCCCTCTGAAGTGGGAAACTTTATTTCTTTCTAGTCCTGTATATTACCGTTGTAAATTTTGATGTATTTGTACAGTAAATTCAGGAAGAGCGAATACGGGAAGTTTTAGGAAACCCTGCGCTTTCATATCTGAGAGTATCCAAGATATAATGCCCAAGTAGCTGATCTAGTGGCGATAGCACTAGACTTTTCACGTTTCTAGTGCTATTTTCATAGCTCTATTACGAGGGATGATCAAAAAGTAAGGTTGCAAAGCCTGCTGTGAAACGTGTACATTTTATTTCATACAATCAATACAGCCAACTGATAGTCCATACATTAGTTGTCGCGAAGTGTTTCATCTCCTCGTCTGAAGCGAATCGTCGGTCTCCTAGGTGCTCCTTCAAGTGAGGAAAGAGGTGAAAGTCGTTTGGAGCGAGGTCCAGGCTGTAGGGAGGGTGTTCAATGATGTCCCAGCGAAACTGCTTACAGCGTGGTGGTCTTCCAGGCTGTATGGGGTCGTGAAGGAGGATGACGCCCTCGGTGAGAAGTCCTGGCCGTTTCGCGATAAAGTGGCTGAACACGCAAGGACAGGGGTTTTTTTTTACCAGGAGGGAATATTCAAACTCATCCCACGAACTGACAAGTGCGACCGATATGGAGACTATGTCGAAAAATAACCTAAAGTATGTGCTATCAGTTGGCCGTATTGGTTGTATGAAATAAAATGTATACGTTTCATTGCAGGCTTTGTAACCTTACTTTTTGATCACCCCTCGTATTGCTAATATTTTAATAATGGCTTTTGTATTCAGAGTAATACAATTTGTATGATTCAGCGCTGTAATTTTTAAACAAAACTTCATTCAACATTAAACACATTGAAATCCTAAATGCGGACTATATTCTTTGAGATTGTTTTAAGAAATTTCCTGCGGTAGAGTTTCAATTTAAAAAAATAGAAGAACGTCCAAAAATTACAAATTTTCTAATGTCAACGCTTAAGATCTTTCAACTCGCACTTCCAATTATCCGTTTCCCATTTTCTGATTCAAAAGAGAGCGAGAACAACACATTAGATGGAGAAGGGACTTCATCAAACAAAAGAGGAGAAGACAACAGCAGCATCGTTTTATACTAAATGGCTCCCATTTCTCCTTTTCCCACTACCCATCATCATCCCACTCACACACACACACACACACTCTCTCTCTCTCTTTTGTTTTTTCATCGTCGTGTAGCCGATCGAAACTATCTCACCACGATTAGGCGACTTCTTCCAAAACGGCGTCTGAATTCCGCACACAACGAAGGAGTAGTTAATCGTTACTTCGTTCGCCGTTCTCTTCTTTCTTTGCTTTCTTTCTTTCTTCGGTTGGGTCGATGGCAACGGGTAAATTCCCTCCACCTCCACACCAACCATCGTTGCCGTCGTTGAAATATTAATTTCCAATAATGTTTTAAGTCGGCGCTCCGGTGTCTCGTCGTGGGTTCGGCCGCTGCTTTCGAGCCCAACCAAGAAACAACAATTCCGTCGGCGGCTCGTTTAACGGAACCCAACCCCCTTAAAAAAAAAATCAAATATATTAAAAGCAATTTGAATTTTTATTCCGCATTTTATTTTTGTCCGATGAATGAAATTCTTGCTTGATTTAAGGGTAAACCCATGAAAGTTTCATGCCTTTTTGCTTTCCCTAAATAGTTTCTCAACTGGTTATTAAAAACAATACCAAAGAAAGTGATGTCATAGACTCTATGCTTAATTTAAAATTTTTAAAATACTTAAACTCAAGATACCTTTTAGAGTATAACAGAAATAACCTTCAAATTTTCAAAATCGAGATGGTTATATTTGAAGGTGTATTTTAACAAATTCAAAAAGAATGTTTTATTCATGTTGATTAGATAAAATTTTAACTTGATTTACAGCTCAAGATATATAATAAACCAATAAATAAATTTTAAGATCGAGAACTTCTCCTTTCAAAACCATCAGAAAGCTGATTAAAAGACTCTGTAATGTGATGGTGGAGATACCAAAGAGCCAGGTGCCTGCCCTATCATTAGTCTTGCGATTTAGGATATATGGAGATAGCTTCACTGTACCTGTATCCGCGGAGGCCCACTTGGTAGAAGCGACGAGCTAAGGTCTCGTGGTCCCTGGTTCGAATAGATATCGCGGAATTTTTCCTTTCAGTATACTACATCAATAATTAATACTCTTGCAGCTTAGCTTCATTATCTCCACTATTTTATGGTCCCATTAGATTAACGTATGTTTTGCCGTTTGGACTCTTCTTGAGGGCAAGCGATTCATTAACGAAGACGCTGTCATTCATGCAGACTTACAAGGGGAAGTCACAACCTCCGTCCCAACGATTTCGATGGAGTTTACGAAAATGTTGGCAGCCATTTGGCTTGAAAGGTTAGGTCAATACGCCTTCGAGGTCAAAGATTAAGATGGTGCCTATAGACCTAGAGAGTTGTATTAATTTTATCTGAAGCGGTGGCAAAACTGTAAAGGTACTTGCCTGCGGAGTCCCATTTACTTTCTTTTTTTTCCAAGTGAATTAATTAAAATATTACTAACAATAAAACTGCAGGAAAAATTATATTTTTTTTATTTTTGGCACTTACAACGTTTGACAAATTATTGTTCGATCTCTCTCTCTCTCTCTCTCTCTCTCTCTCTCTCTCACTCGGTTTATCTCATTCTCTAAACATGTAGAAGTCAATTGACATTGTAAAAAATTTCATGAGTTAGTTTTTCTCTTACGACCAGCCATACAGTTGTAATTGTAACAGTTTCTTTGTAATAAAAGTTTGTAATGTAGGAAAGACTTTTTTGGCACCCCGTATTATAAAGGAAGGCTGTTCCGGATAATATGGAAATCGCGTAGTTTGAGTACCGCATTATAGCAGGGTTGACTATATTCGAAGCTATAATATAGTTAACATTATAAAGAAGAAAACCTACGCGACGATCATTTAATTCCAAGAAAGGTCCTTCAGAGAGTAATTTAACAAGAAATTAAGCCTCCCGAGGAAGATATAGGAAAGCAGTGGAAGCCCTAAGCTCATCTATTTCTACCCCTTCATCTGCACTTTTTAACCCCCCATTTTTTATTTTTATCAGAACTTGATTTTCTCGAATTTAGTATTTAGAAAATATAAAAGAACCCTTCTTTCCTTTCTCATCATTTTCGATCGAATGATTTTCGTTCCGCGTTTTTTGAGGTAGAAGGTTGAAATTCGGAATATAGCTTCTTATTGATGAAAAATAGGAAAGAAAATTCCACAGCCTGGGATCGAACCAGGAACCTTCTGCTCACCGTGCAGATGCGCCATGCCAATTGCATGCGCACAGGCTGGGACTATCTTTCCTACTGGCGTAATAATCGTTAACGAATAATAATTGGATGTTCTATGAGGAATTTTATACACGTGTCCCAGAACTGCGAACTGGGTACTGCTCCAGCCAGTCCTAAGGGCATGAAGATAGCGTAATGCTTCCATGTCCGCAGTGGCGCAATTGGCTGGCGCATCTGCACGGTGAGCAGAAGTTTCCTGGTTCGATCCCAGGCTGTGGAATTTTCTTTCCTATTTTTCATCAATAATTTAAACATCTGAGGTATGGCGTGTATAAAAATCCTCATAGAACATCCAATTATTATTCTTTATAGCTTCTTACTATGGGCATGTGCACCTTCACTATTTAGTTTGGTTTTGATTAGTCCACTGAGGTCGGAGTTTCGGGGGTGCAAATTAAAGGGGGACCGAAAGGTCTACGTGTATTTATGCATATAAAGGAGTGAAATTCGGTAAGCAGATTCCTCTAAGCAATATCTCTATTACTATGAAGTTTGGGCCAAATTGTCCCAATGAGGTCGGAGTTGTGTCTGTGGCGGTTACTTGGTCTTTAGAACTATGGCAACATATGGCATGTGATATATGATTCGATCGGAAATGATGAGAAAGGAAATAAGATAGAGCTCTTTTACACTTTCTAAATACTACATTTGAGAAAATCAATTTTTTGATTTAAAAAACTGGGGAGAGAGGTTAAAAAGTGAGATAAAAGAGTAAAAATAGATAGCATCAGGGCTTCCGCTACTTTCCTGTAACTTCCTCGGGATGATTAATTTCTTGCTAAATATTAAGGTTAAATTATGCAAAACTACTAATCGAACAACGCATAGAAATTCACTTCAAAAATGGTGAAAATTTTACGAAATCTATCAGCTCATTTTGGGACACCCTTTACTAGGCATTCTTGCCATCTGACTTAAATCTCCAGTCACCTGACTTCATGCAGATCATTTGAGAATACAAATTGACTCCCGTTTTTCAGAAGGAAGATGTTTTAAAATCATTGCATTTCCTTAAGTTAAAGGGTGTCCCAAAATGAGCAGACAGTTTTCGTAAAATTTTCACCATTTTTGAACTGAATTTTTACAATTTCTATGCGTTGTTCGATTGGTAGTTTTGCATAATTTAACCTCAATGTTTAACAAGAAATTAATCCTCCCGAGGAAGGTATAGGAAAGTAGCGCAAGCCCTCAGATCATCTATTTTTACCCTTTTATCTCACTTTTTAACCCCCTCCCCAATTTTTTAAATCGAAAAATTGATTTTCTCGAACGTAGTATTTAGAAAGTGTAAATGAGCTCCATCTCCTTTCGTTTCTCATCATTTCCGATCGAATGATATGTCACATGCCATAAGTTGCCATTGTTCTAAAGACCAAGTAACTGCCAACCCCACAATTCCGACTCCATTGAGACAATTTGGCCCAACGTCATAGTAATGTTGACCTTGCTTAGAGGACCCTGCATACCGAATTTCATTCCTTTATCGCGTAGACCTTATTTGCGCCCCCGAAACTCCGACCCCAGTGAGCCAATCAAAATAGAACTAAATAGTGAAGGTACACAAGCCTGTAGTAAACTGCATTCCGAATTTCAATCTTCTACCTCAAAAAATGCGGAAATTATGAAGGGGACGGACGGACAGAAAAAGGACATTGTGAAAACAATAAGTAGCTCCATTCTTCCGCTACTTAATAATGACAGCATACGGGGCCAACGAAATAACGGGCCCCAGCGCGAAAAAGTCACCTGACCTTCTTAGTCCGAGTAACAATGTAATCTTCTTTGTTTCCTTCTTGGATTTTAACAATCAGTATTTTTTCGTTTGTTGGAAATAATGGAGGTTAGATTGTTGGCCGGACTAAGATGGTTAGGTGACTTTTCCGCGCTGGGGCCCGTTATATCGTCGGCCCCGGACAGCATATAAAAATCTCTACTCTGATTGTACCACGAAAAAAATGGCGGCAAATTCAAAATGTCAGTTCATATTGGGACACCCTTTATATTACGATAATCAGAAAGTGAGACAAAGAGAGAGGGGCCGAACAATAACTGAAGAATGATTTTGTCAAAAGTTTTAATTGCCAGAAATAAAAAAAAAGGTTTATCTGAAGTTTTATTGTTAGTAATATTTTAAAATATTCATTTGCAAAAAAGGTACATAAGATAGTCTCGAACTCGCAATGTTCGGTTTCGCAGGCAAACACCTTAATTATTAAGTAGCGGAAGAATGGAGCTACTTATTGTTTTATCACAATGTCCGTCTGTCTGTCTGTCTGTCTGTCTGTCTGTCTGTCTGTCCGCCCCCTTCATAATTTCCGCATTATTTGAGGTAGAAGGTTGAAATTCGGAATGTAGCTTAGTATGAGCATGTACACCTTCACTATTTACACTGCTTTGCAATGAAATTGCCCCACCAACACTTATCCATATTTAGTGGGGGGGGTTCGTCTACCTCCGACCAGTAAACGATTAGATGCATGCTCACGGGGCATGATCATTTGGGTTGATACAGGGTGTCCGGGTGCCTGCATAGGCCATCAGCTGACACATGTGCGAGACATTCCATGCAGTAGGGAGGAAGCAACTGCCTCGTGAACGTACAGTACTGTAATCCGCACAACGGTCTCTATGCCGCGACGATGACAACGACAATCGTTCACGCAATTAACGGACTTTAAACGAGGTCGGATTATTGGCCTCTCCGAGGCTGGATGGTCAACCAGCCGGATTGCTGTCCATGTGTCGTGGGACGAACGGACGGTAGGCCGATGTTGGAGGCAATGGCGAGAAGACCAGGCTCTGCGGCACGGAGAAGCACGTCAGCTCATACCGACAGTCGGATACTGCGAACAGCGCTAGCGGACAGACCCATCACCCTGCGGCAACTGCGCGACAACATCACTATTCCCTGTTCTAGTCCAGCGACAATAGCACGCCGGTTACACGCCGTGACAATGTCTGCCAGGCGTCCATTGTTGTGTCTTCCTTTGACACCTGAGCACCGCGCGATACGACTGCAATGGTGTCGTAAACGAATGGGCTGGCGAATGGAATGGCGCTCGGTGGTCTTCAGCGACGAATCCCGCTTTTGTTTGGACACCGACGACAGAAGCGGACGGGTATGGCGCAGACCATTGGAACGAGCCAATGAACAATGCATTCTTGTTATAACACCGCTTCGGTTATAATTACTGCAACTTGTCTAGGTAGATAAGCGGCGCCATGAATTTTGACTCGATTTTTTTTTTTAAACGAAGGCGTACTCATATAAAACACGAGTTACTTTTAGATGGCCCCCAACCTCTTAAATTCATCGAAATCGGTAAGGCAGAAGTTGTGGCTTCCCCTTGTTTTGTTACTCATCGTGAAATTTTTTGCACTGAAATCACGTTAGTATATGGCAGAGCTGGTCCAAGATTTCTGCACGCGGGTAATTTTCCTCCTCCTCCCCCTATTGCACATTACGTTGTTCAGTTCCTTAAAGTCGAGTGGCTAATTATCAATTCGACACTGTAAAAAAAAAAAAAAAAAAAAAAAAAAAAAAAAAAAACAAACAACGAGGCACTTTACCATTTTATTTCCTTCGTTTTAATGTGACAATATTCTCGATGTCAGGTAGAATTGTATTTTCTTTTTCCCGATAGGACACGATTGCATATTAAGCATTTAGAATCCGATCTGTGAACAATGAAAAAAAACAAACAGATTCTCCACTCCGGTTTAAATACTGGTTCAGTGATTGTGCCCCATGTTATGCGAGACGAAAAACAAGCAAGTATCAGTAACAAAAGAAATAATGCCTCATTTAACGGAATCGCCCCCTAAAATCTGGCAACACTGCATAGGAAAAACTATACCCACCTCCCTCCTGAGTTTTGGCTTTGCCCGCGAGCTTTTGATGTTGCACGCGGGCGACGTGCACGATTTGGACGGCTCTGGTATATAGCATTGCTCTTTTTTTTCCCCGAGGCATCATATTCGACCAATAATGAAACAACCCAATAGTAATTTTATAAAAGTTTAAAATTTTTAAAAGCTTTTATTTAACTTGCAATGTTTGTTAGTTTGTTTAGGTCAAATCTTGTAATCAGTATTAAACCAACTTCCCGACAAGCTAGGGAACTGAAACTTGACACACACACACAGGATCGATGACAATGTATGTTAAAGCAAAAATTTTTCAAATCGGTTCACTGGTTCGTGTTCTAATAGTACTATTTCATTACTACGAATTGTCCAATTGCCACAACCAACAATTCGTTATGGCGAGAGTTAAATGTATCTATTGTTTATTGTTGCAAAATTATGAAAGCGTGGTTTGCAAAAACCCTTTTTTCCTTTTATCTTGTTTAATAATAAACTGTAAACATCAAAATGAAATTGATAATTTCCTTTGAAAAACTACGTTGACTATTTATTTTTAATGAATGCAGATTAATTTAATTTAAAATCTATTTTTAAATATTTTATTTTATATTATTTTTCTTTATTTTTAAACCTTTTTAAAAATTCCCTCGTCTTTCACTAACAAATTTTCCAAGAAATTTATAAAACTTTAAAAAATCTAAATTTTTTCATTTGCTTTGTTTGAAAAGCAAACATACAAGACGGAACGTTAAATTCTTATTTACAAACCCTTAAAATTAATTTTCATCCAATTTTGTTTCATCAAGTTTCAAATAATTTAAACTCAACGCAGCTACAAATGTCATCATATTTATCCTTAGAAAATAAACATTCCAAAATATGCTTAAAATTTTGGATCACGTATGGAATTGGTGAAATAGCAAGTGGCTATGACTGCTTTGAACCTACCAAGGAGAGATAGAAATCAAGAAAATTTAAAATATAAACTCATGTTGTCGCATACGCACTTGTTTTCAAAAAGGATTCGCTCCATCGCATTCCCTCAGGGAGGGTGGAAGGAAAAAAAAAAAAAAGTCAAATTCGGAGTAAATTGAAACAAATCATAAAGGAGAGGAGCCCTTTACGAAATTTAAACACGTTTGATGGAAGAAAGTCATTAAAAATGAATTTTTGCTATGCCCGCGAATGATATCAGCACGCAAATTTTTAGAGCATCGTCTAAATTTTTTGGACAAAAATAAAGGAGCAGGGGCGGTAATACCAGTTCTGCATTGAAAGAACACATCGTCATCAATCGCGCACATGGACGCTTTCAAATCAGAACTGGTATTGCAGAGAAGCCGCCCTGCTCCTTTTGTTTGACAAAATTAAACTTCATGCATCTACGAAACTAATAAGTTGAAAGTGGAGTTAATGCTCTAAACCTAAGGTTTAGAAAAATGGAAAAAAACGAAGGAAAATTTCCATGACCTGGATTCGAACCAGGGACTGCAAGTATCACACGCGTCACGTCTACCAACTTGGCCAACGCGACGACCTGGACACTTGCGATCACTGGTTCGAATCCAGTCCGCGAAATTTTTCTTCTTCATGCAGTAAGTAACCATAGCGCCAGAGGTTTATTATGTACCAAAAGATGCTTTATGTTTTTACTAGAGAATTTTGTCGATCTACTGCTCGTCCGTCTGTAACTCAATTTTCTCGAACAAGTGAAAGATTTTCAAAACTGTTTTTACCAATCGATAAAATGGGATAGAGCACGGACAAGTTCGAAGGTGACCGAAATCTATAGAATAACACTGCTCTAATGGTATTATTAAGATACCCTTATAGAAATTTTTAATGTTAAGTTATGACAAATACATCAAACAACTCAAAACAAACGTGTCATGAATGAGTATAATAACGAGAATTAATAAGTTCGAAAATGGTGGGAATTGGTTCTGTGGTACGTGTTCTAATGATGCCATAATGGCACCATTGGAAGTATTAAATGCTATGGTATGTAATACATCATTTAGATGTACAAATGTTGTACTATTTGTAGCTTAAACTAAGCATTACTTTAAATACTTTAGAGTTCATTAAACGTAGGAAAAAACCCGTTTCACGCTAATTCCCCAAAACGAATTACATGATAACACTGGGAGATTGCAGGTTGCTCCTCGGTACTCTCCGCTTCCTTATCCATCGCCTTTTATGGACCAATTAAGGACGGATCTCGGGAGCCTCCTGCAATTTCAAAACTTTCTCTCCACTCGTAATTCTGAAATATTAAAGACCAGAAACCGCGTTGTTGCAACACAAGTATTCATAATAAAGAGCATTACATTTGGCCCCGAATTTTCATTAAAATGTGGCCCCTTTTAGTGCATCAAGGCTGCACTAGTTTACATTCGCGCCTGGAACGCCTGTTTAGCACTCATGGACTAAAAAAAAAGGTGTTAGTATAAATAATAGAAATTATGCAAAATAGAAATCTCAATTACCATATAATAGAGTAGGATAAAGTTTAGAAGCTCAAAAGAAGATATAAGCGCCCTTAGAGCCGAAAAATTATAACGACATCAATTAATTTAATGACCCCTCTTTTAAGAATAAAAATCAAAATAGAATAAGAAAAAAACAGCGCAAAAAAATTTAATAATTTGGGCGTTAGGTGAGCTAACCTCAGCTGACCTCAAGAGTCATAAAGGATTGAGAGCGTGCCAAGGGTTATGCAGAGAACTCTCTTTCAGTGGCCCATCCATCACGTTCTTAGCCACTATGCAAATGTATGCAAATGAGGTTCCGTGGTTGTGGCAGTGAGCCCATTTATCAGTTGCGCGGGAAGGAGGAGGCGCTGCTGCCGAGCCGTGGTGTAATGATGGCTCTTTACAACCTCCAACTGTGTAGGAAGCAAGGGGCTCGCGGAAACAGCTGATCCCCACCTCCACGGGGCGAAGCAGCGTTTTGTACGCCTACCCCCTTGATATCGTCGTTCCAAATTTCCAGGCCGAAGCGGCAATGGCCAATCACAATCAGAAATCAACTTAAAAGGGCTTGTAACGATATCGAACAATTAACGGAGACTCCTAACAAGTGGGGGGGGGGGGGGCCCAACGAAAAATCGCACGCAACTGACTGCACCAACATAATGCATCTCTAGGGCGACAAAACTATAAACTAAATTCAAAATTGTGTTCTATTTATCTATTTATATTCTAAATTATCAGGACAAAAAATAAACCACAAACAGACTGGAACAAAGTCATTATCTTATTGTCCTGGGACGAGTTCTATAAGCTTTGTGAAGCTTGTTTACTTGCTGTCCTGGTTTTGTGAAATTTGTTTACATGCTCTGCTTCAACCCAAAACGTTTATTAAGAAATTAACACAGACCAGAAATAGCAGAGTTCTGCACGATTAATTGTTTATAATTAAAGTCTGAAGAACAAAGGAGTATCCATTTCGTGACTCGTGGCTTATTTGCATTTATTACATAACGTACGCCCATGGTTTTGGATGCTAATGTGCATTAAGAAGGCTTTCCCAAAGAAAAACTTGTTTACTTGCTCTCCTGGCTTTATGAAGTTTGTTTATATGCTCTGAAAGTAAACTGAGGTTTTATAATAACACAGTCTAAAGAATTTAATTTCACACCATCAAATGTTTATTACGAAAAATACAGTTGCAACACATCATAAATGCCATCATACCATCTTAAGTGACAAGAACTTATCTACAATACTAACATTTTTCATTACAAATGCTTAAAAATTAATTAACAAAAATGAATTAATTCCAAAGCATTCTCAAAGCATTGTGCCAAATTCTCGCATTTATATGGAACGTATTCTTATCCATCATGTTCTGTTATCCGTTACTCTTTCTAGGTGGCTGTTCCCAGAAACGGGACAAAAATGTTCACTTTCACACAGTGAAGCCAAAACGATGTTATCGAAGTGCATTGCTTGGCTTGAAAATCAAGCAGACTCTTAAGCAATATAAGTATTGTTGTTGCGTAATATATGCAATCAAGCATCAAAGAAAGCTAGAATTCCCTAAAGCAGAGGAAAATGACTGACTTTTTCAAAAAAGCAATGTATTTTAAGTATAGTTTACATATAATAATTTTTGTAATTTAAACTGTCAAAGCGTGCTCATATTCTATTATCCGTCTTTGTCCCGGTTCCCCTCCCTGACGGATAATCGAGGTTCTACTGTATCGCATTTGGTGCATTGGTGTTAATGTTAAGGATCGTGGCTCATTCCACCATGTAACACAAATTTTGTTCCTGCGTTGTAATCATTTTACTCCATTAGGATGTAACTAAAATGATGGAAAATAATAACTAAACTGTTCAATTTTGCCTTTGTGGGCAAGATTTATACACCTCCTCCACAAATTGACTATTTTTAAATTAACAAGAAATTTCAAACTAAGCCCAAGAAAGTAAAACAATTAATTAGGCAAAAAGTTATAAGAACAGAAAGTTAAAAGTCGGATGTCCAAAAACACAAAGTAAATTAGAAATTCGATAAAGAGTGTCCCGGCCCAGCATGATTAACCGCTCTGAAAAGGGGGCCAGGACACTCTTTTCTCGAATTCTAATTCTAATTTCTGTAATGAGGAAAACCCCCCTCACTTTTTTTTTTATTATTATTAAACCTTTCAGAGTAACAGATAGCTTTATTTTTATATGACCTCTTCCCTTACGAACCGCTAAAACCTTTAATAACAGGTATATCAATATCCTGACCGCAAAAGCAAACTTTCAGAGAATAATTATTTAGGCTAGGCTGAATAATACAGAAATAACAGTTTTAACACAGGAAAAAATCAAAAAAGTAAATTTTGTTACATGTGTTATCAGCCTTCTTGGGCTAAATTCTACCACTCGATAATGAAACATTTATGTCATCAGATATGCTATCTGCATGGAACTGAGTGGTGGAAATACTGGCGCAAGTGAGGTGCTCTCGCAGAGCCCGTTGACGCTTAGCCCGTGGGTCTTTTTGGAATCGCAATCTATCGATCTGTTTTCCTGTTGAATTTTTCTATAATTCTTCTAGTGTTTATAATGCATCAATTTGGAAATTCTTTAATTTTTGCGAAATTTCCAAGTTTCGAAGACTATCTGAGACTTTATTAAATATTAAGGTTTTTAAGCTATTTTATAAAGCGCAAAAAGACAAAACAGATGATACCTCAAACGTTGTGCTCGCACAACGGAAGCCGGATCTAGACTAAATTAATATCTGCCACTGAGATTGCATCATCCCGATGACGTCAGCATGTAAGTCAAAGTCTAAAACATGCTTTATTTAATATTCTATTGAATGCAATGTAATTCATTTTTCTATCATTAATAGTTTTCTCGTTATAAACTTTTTCGTGACCAAGACTTTTCGTGACATTCACGATTTAAGCGTGATATCCCAGTTTCGAAACATAAGCCATATTCTACATCAAAATGTTTTTCTATTTGATAAAGTAACAAATTTTATTGTTAAGTCCAATCTAGATCCATCCGAAAGAAAAATATTCAAAAATTTCATATACACCAACTGCCCAATAACCTAGAAACATGTGTTTAATATTTTTATTGGGCTCCCCTTCTGACTCGAATTACAGCATGGATGGGGATTGGCATAGAATCAATAAAGCGTTGAAGCGCTTGGAAGTCAATAGAAGTCTAGGCGCAAACATTCCTTTTTTTCTTGGATGTGTTGGATCTTGTTGTCGTTCCAACATGTTCCAAACATTCCAGGGTAAATGATGGAAGCAGTCTTCATGCTCGCTACACTGCTGTTGAATCAACAGTAGCATTGTCGTCCATGAAGAAGCCTTCACATGTAGAATAAAAATGCAGCATTGCAGGATGGACTTGGTTAAGTAGTCTGTGAAGCGCACCCGATTTTGCTTTACTATCAGGGGACCAGTTATGGACCTCCAGAAGCAGCTCTATACCAGACAAAGTTTGAGTTGCGTGGACAAAGCATGCTGGATCCATTGCTTCCTGGGGCTTCCGCCAAAATTTCAGCCTAACATCTATACAAAGTGTATCATGATTCGTTAGACCAGTCTTCACATGTCCAGCACGATGTTCTAAAAAACTATAGAAGAACTTTCCCTTTCTTTGCAAGAATCACGGGTTTTCGATTAGTTATGCGACTGTCGATTTTTATCCCCGTCAATTCCAGAGCATGGATCTGCCAGATAAGGGTCGGAAACAGCCGTGATTAAAATCATTTGTCAATTGGATGCCCCGTTTCTCCGCACAAGGCCTCTCTCATGAGCCAAACAATAACCCTTTTAGACAAAAACTGAGCAGCATTTTTCTAAC
The DNA here is from genome assembly GCA_023313115.1 of Rhysida immarginata. NCBI lineage: Eukaryota > Metazoa > Arthropoda > Chilopoda > Scolopendromorpha > Scolopendridae > Rhysida > Rhysida immarginata. The sequence continues at coordinate 1,008,428 of JAHWFO010042544.1, read as the reverse complement.
GTTTTCAATATTCTGGATAACCAGCGAGCTGCTTCCTTGTTTCAATCGTGGCTGCAGCTAGACAAGCATAAACAATGAGTCCCATTTCAAAGTCAGTCAGGCCCTTTCTTTTTCCCAATGTTGATCTAGTTATACGATTACACTGTTCCAACTCTTTAAATAAATACACATTTCTGTAGAATGATCCCAAAATGGATTAAAGCAAATTTACAGAACTTTCACACGTTTCTAACTCAATTTGTGAACTTGAGAATGTCTTATATTTCACACCGTGGAGCACAATCGAGCTGTACATTACGTCAATGATATTTTAGTGGAGGGAAGACTCCAATTTCTAATATTCCAATTACTTTCTTCAACATAATGTAGATATTCGAAACAGCCGTTTTTATCAAATATTCCAAAGCTGCTACTGCTACAAGGGCTCGCTTTTCAAAACTTTCTCGCAATCATCTCCGCGGCAGCAAGTGAGAAACGAAAAACCGATCGATTGAACATGGCATCAAATTCCAAATAAAAAAAAGCAAAACAAATTCAACAAACTATCAAATTTATAATATTAAAACCCTTTCTTCAAATCCCTCCCTCCCCAAGCCTGTCATTTATTTAAAAAATAAAAATGCCAACATGTAAAAAAAAAAGCAAATGTAATTTGGATAGAAGCCATTTATTATAAGAGATATTGAATTAACGAGAACAGCGAACCATTTTCTCGAACCAGAGCAAAAATGTCAATTTTCATTCTCCTCACAAGAAGAGCCTAAACTCACTTAATTTAATTTCTCAAATTTATCTCAAAAACTCTTAAGCGATCTTTGCCAAAAAATAACAAAATATCAAAAAGATAAAAATGAGAGGTGGTCTGCGAGCGATCAAAGTAAAAATGAATCTGAATTTACAAAAAAAAAAAAAAAAAAAAAAATCAGCTCACGATATTAAATTTCTTTTGTTGCATGTTTTTGCGAGGAACAATCTCTGAAGAGGTAAAGCGGCGGCCATCATGTGTTAGGCCCTTTAATATTTCAGAATAGTAACTCCTTTCTATTTAAGAGCCGACAAGGAGAGAGAATGGAGAGATTTACCTTTTTTATCTCCTTCAATTCTTTCCAATTCCTTTCGTCTATCTTCACTGCCATTCAACAATATTTGGTCAGCGGCCAAAGGAAAAGTTTTTGGCGGGAAGCCAGACGTCACCTGCCGCCAAATTCGATGATGAGCGATTCATCGGGTTCCTCCTCCTCCTCCCTCTCCAAGACTGGAGCAGGCTTGTTCTGGGATTTGAACGTGAATCGGGCACAAGATCAGTTCTTAAGTAAAGGTAAAACGAGGGCAGCGTCCTCTACCCTCAGATGCTTGTCGGTAGTGATTTTCCACTTGCCACGACCGCTTAAAACGAACACCCACCTCGCTACACATACAGACACGCACGCACTCCACCTTAAATACTTTCTTCACGAAAAGAGAAGAGGAAATAACCAATTCACGGCAACTTCGTTTCTCCTTCTTCACGACCCCCTCCTACTGTTCTATCGTTTTCTCAACAGTCAAGTTTTATCATCAACCCGTAGCAATTACGACACCAGCAATTTCTCTTCTCCCAAGACCCAACCATCACCAGTGTACACACACACACAGCGAGGTTAAAGAGAAGAGAGAGTAAAGGAAAGCGCCCGGGCTGATAATGATCCCAATCGGAAACTTTCAGAGCAAACGCTGGGCGAAGAAAGAAAACGAAATAACGCCAAGCTAAACAGGAACCATCTGTGCTCGTTCCCACAGTTAAGTGGGCTACCCCCACCTCCTTTACCCCTACTGCTACCTTCAACACACCCACTGCCTATCCACAGGAACAAGCAAAAGAGAAAATTCTGCCTCCTCATCTGCTCCAACTCTTCCCATAATGCAATTAAAATTTATGTCATCATTAAATTCATATCGAGGGAGAGAGAGGGAGGTGGGGTTTATTTGCAACAGACAGGATAGTGAAAAAAAAAAGTTAATTTAGTAGCCTTCAAATTGATACAAAATACGACGAGCAATAATGAAATGTGTGGGAATGAACCCAAGGACAGGCACGCGTTGTGGTATGCATGAGAGCAATTCTCTTTTCAATTCCAAAAAAAAGGATGTTTATCATCCAAACAAGAAATTAATCCGATGAGAGTATAGGAAAGTAGCGGAAGCCCTGAGTTCAAGGAAACTGGCTCCCTTAAATGAAAGCTTAAAAAGTGGGAATTGAAACTTGGGAGTAAAATGGAGTTTAAAAAGCGAGAGACAAAGAAAAGGTGCAAAAGTGGGGATAAAAATACGAAGGTTGAGATATAAGTCATGACAACTTTAATTTTTTTTTTTGGTGAGAATTCCAGCGTGGGTGGAAAACGTGAAATATACAGATGAAAGGACAAGGAATGGACGAAATGTACGGACATTAAACAACGCACCAATTTTTAGATGCTATGTTTCATGATTCTGAAAAACATTCTGGAACATGGTTACAGTTTCATGTTCCAGAATAAGTAACAGAAATCAAAACAGAGAAGGGCTATTTTGATATACGAATGTTGTTCAACTCGTGTTACATCTATTCTGCCTGCACGGTGGTAGACTAAGAACTGATTTTAACATTGCTCTCCGTGCAACAACAGGAAATCACAGAGCTTTCTGGTGTTGTGGAAACATACTATGAATGCACGGGTTCCTTGAGAAATATGACATTTTGTGATACCATCCGTCTTTCGTGTCTCATAATTTCCTGTCGAAGGACATGTCGCATGCTGGGTGTTGCTATTTGGAAAATCTTAATGGTATTCTAAAGATCACATGACCGCTACCCCACAATTTGGACCCTACTTACAGGGAACTTGGGGGAGGCCGTGGCCTGGTGGGCTTTCATTGAAACAACTTCAGTGAAGATAAGCAACATCAGGTACGGCTAATCACTGGATGGGCTACTCATCAGTGACTCAGGATCTTCACGCCCCCCCCCCCCGGGGGGGGGGCATCATACAGCAGGGCCATCCAGAGACCCAACTCGTCGGACTTAGGCCATACAGGCTCTGGATGGACGCATTGGATTACAATGAATTCTAAAAAAAAAAACTATGCGAATCTGTATTTCAGTTTCACATCAAACTAAATTATTCCAACGCCATCGCTTCCAAGGTATACTTGCGCGCAAACAAAAAGTTCCTTGTACAGATTGGATGGTTCCTTGCGAGAAGTATACTTTCTCTTCTGCAAATCGGATCACCGAACGAGATATAAAGGATTCCATAGAGCAAGAACTGATGTATTAATACCTGAAAATCCTAGCGGCAGAGAGCGTTGAGTGCTAGGCCAACGTGAAATTAATATGGGAGTGTAACGAAGTTAAATCGATTCTGCTTCAATACACAGGAAAGACGCCAAAGAATAGCAGAAGCATAAAAAGAACGCTTGCATCATTGAGGGGCGCCTGGGACTTCGATGACTACTTGATCACTCACTACTTGCTCTGCTTCTCAATATTCTGCTAACTCTCCATTATCTCCAGTTACTGCTCATTTCTAAAGATTTCAGTTAGGTAACTGAATTCTATACTCGATTGCAGCTGCAGTAACAAGACTGCATAACAAATGCAATATCTTCGCATTTGAACAACTTGTCAATTACAATAGAAGTCCAAAGAAGACATCTACAGCTCCGGTTTCTCAACAAGGTACCCACTTTTGTAAAATACATATGTGATCATGTTTTTGATCGTCCCTATACAATGTGAAGGCTTGAAGATTCCAGAATTTGTCAATGTTCATTCCTGATAATGCGACTCCCATGTTAATTTCAGTCTGGCCTAACACTCAAGACGGACGCTCTCTGCCGCTAGGATTTCAGGTATTAATATATCAACTCTGCTCTATCGATTGCTATATGTCTCTAAATTCGACTATCTGATTAATACCAGAGATTAAGTTTCCAAATTCATGGTTATCAGGCAATCGACCCAAAATAAACAAAAATACAAGAAATTCCGCTTCTTAAAGAATTCAATAGGCCGCCAGGCTTGAAATTTCCTCTCATTATCCTAGGTAAATATTCGGAACAAGACGAAAATACCAAGAACTCCTAGGTAAGCACACAAAGTCTATATGGAAAGAAGACATTTTGAGTGTTTGCTATAGCAATTGCCTTTCTTATACCTTTATTATGGCATTTGCCTTTGTCTTGTTACACTGTAGAAATAAATCACACCAGATTGCAACTGCTATACACTTTAATGTTAATTTCGTCTATTGCAGGACACCTTCAAACCATTTTAGACAAACGTTTTCGACCCCAAATTCATATGACATTTCTGCTTGTTTTGGTCCCTGGAACGTATCTTGAAAGTTTGTACAGACCATTGAGAAGCACTCTGTATAAGATGTTCAGAAATTCACTTTATATTTACACTGGCGGGAAAAAAAATCCCAACACAACGAAGGACTTGTGTTAGATGACTGAAATTTGGACAGTATATTCAGCTATGGTATTTATTTAATTGATTCAAGTTTCAAGGTTACAACTTATAGGGGGTGCCATCAGCGCCACCCTGTACATGCAAATGAGACATTCCAATGACAGATATAAAGGAGATCAGACACGCGTCTGTGTCACTTCAGACACTTGTGGACGTGTGATAGAGTACGTAAAACATGCCTCGAAGGCGACTGCGACTTGAATATGGGCAGCTAACCCAATTCGAACGAGGACGTGTAGTGGGCCTTCGAGAGGGTGGACTTTTCGTTCCGTGCTATTGCAGAACGCATGGGTCGAGACGTTGCCACTATGTACAACTGTTTGGAGCAATGGTCCAGGGAAGGCAGGATTACCAGGAGACCAGGATCTGGACGACCCCCGGCTACTGGAAACAGGGTTGACCGGCGCATCTGTAGGATGGCTGTGGCAAATCGGACAGCATCTGCAGCGGACATTCGGGCTGCTGTGGCATCCAACGTCACTCCACGCACAATTCGGAACCGTCTCCTGGCCAGGAACTTCTACTCCAGGCGCCCTGTGGCAACGCCTCCTAAAGATAAGGCCTGAGCGCGAAAACGTCAGACATTGTTACATCATCATCATCCGAAGATACGTTTAATCGCATTTCAGGGCTTATTATTGGCAGAAATGCGATTAAACGTATCTTCGGATGATGATGTAACAATGTATGACGTTTTCGCGCTCAGGCCTTATCTTTAGGAGGCGTTGCCTGTGGCATGTTTGCCTCTTACCCCCTCAAAGTGCGGCACGTCTTCAGTGATGTCAAGCCTGAGCGACTTGGAGGGCAGAATGGAGGTCTGTAGTCTTCACGGATGAAATTCGTTTCTGTCTGGGTCAGAGTGATGGTCGCACAAGGGTCAGGAGGAGGAGTGGGGAAGTCCTGTTACCGAGCTGTATCCATCGTCAGCATACTGGCCCCACCCGTGGCGTTATGGTATGGGGAGGGATTTCCTATGATAGCAGGACCCCCCTGGTGGTTATTTGGATGGTGGTTATTTGGTATGCCAGGGACGCTGTTCCAACAGGATAACGCTCGACCCCACACTGCCGCTGCAACCCAACGTGCCCTTCAGGGTGTCCACATCCTACCATGGCCAGCACGATCACCAGATCATGGGGTGAGCCCATCGAGAACGTCTGGGACATGGTCGGACGCCGTGTCAGGGTTCTTCCACAACCAGCAACGACTGTCGCTGATCTGACCATCCAGGTACAACAGGCATGGAATGCCATACCACAAAATGACATTCCGCATCTCTACGACCGTATGCATGCACGTGTGCAGGCCTGCATAGACCAGCGCGGCGACTACAGCGGGCACTAAAGTCCGTGCTTTTCACCATGTACAGGGTGGTCCTGGTGGCGCCCCCTATAAGTTGTAACCTTGAAACTTGAATAAATACCATAGCTGAATATACTGTCCAAATTTTATTCATCTAGCACAAGTCCTTCATGGTGTTGGGATTTTTTTTTTCTGCCAGTGTATGATGGAACTGGTTTTTCCATGGAGAAAGAACTTATATGCTTACCACTTTTCAAGAAAGATACTTGAAATTTTCATCTAGTATTCAAATATTTCATTTGAATTATGAGAAAGAAGATGAAAGTCTTCTGGCCTGTTGAAAAAGGGAAATTTCTTATATTTTTGTTAAAGCACTTTATAAAGAAAGTATGGACAATCATTGTTGAGGACAGCCATTTTGATTCCTATTTGATAGGATGATTGCGTCTTGTTTTGCAGTAAATTCAAATTTGCAGATTGAACACTTCCTTTTTGACATAAGTAAGAAAGGAATGTGCCCGTTTGCTTAAAATTCTTACGTTTGTATAAAATGGGTGAGACCTTGAATACAAACGTAATGCTAATGCCAACTGAAGCGCTTTAAAGGAACGGAATACTGCAATTGCGCTACAACATTTGAGTATTTTTACTTCCAAGAAGAAGAATTAAATATGAAACGCGCTGAAAAGTTTTCCACACAGAGATCAAGAGCCAGAGGAACCTGTTAATATTCATGGCTATTTGGAATTGCAATCAAAATCTAAGGATTCGTATATATGACTAGAGTAAGAAAGCTATCTGCACCATTCTCGTAAAGTATGAAATGCACACAGTATTTCCCTAAGTCAACTTTCTAGAAACACGTATACATTTTTGAACAGTTGCGATATTTTGCATACATTTGCATCCGCCATATTCCAACAGGAGTGATACTGTTTTCAGTGTTACACGCTAGTCTTCGAAAACCATGTTATTAACGCACTACACTGGTGTATTATTTACCGTTGTTAAAAAATGGCGTATCCCCTTGCCTACCCATTGCGATCGACAGCATTTTCCAACCTCTTGTTCCCCATTCTCATTCATTTTGCAATACAGGATCCCTAGGTAATAATTTTTCCGATTGAAAAATGGAAGGAAAAATTCTGCGACCTGGATTCGAACCAGGAACCTCGACTGTCATGGTCGATGCCTCTACCAATTGGGCTATCGCAGACACCCGGACAGCAAGCTTTCACAAGGTGTCTTAAAGACAACCAAGGTGTTTTAAAGACAACCAAGTTGTCACGGTTTCTGATGGTTTGGATAGGAGAAACTCTCGATCTGTGAACTAGGTGCCCGCCTCCCATTGGGCTTTCAACCGTGACAACTTGGCTGTCTTTAAGACACCTTGTGACAGCTTGGCTGACAGTCCTGATTCGAATCCAGATCGCAGAATTTTTCCTTCCATTTTTAAATCGAAAAATTATTACCTATGTTTGGAGATTATCTCCAGTTTATAATTATTATTATTATTTATTCAGGATCTCTAGAACAGCACGTTGAATTTGACAGGAGTTCAAGCGCAGCAGCCATGTTAAAAAAAAAAAGCGCCACCACTTCTTCAAATTAGCATAACCTTTTAATACCCTGAAGAGTCGTTTTTTTTTTCCTTCTCTAAGCTCAGCCTTAATGTATATTATTAGCAATCGTACAATGTAACAAAACTGTCAGCTACTATTACTTACTCAGCAACAAATGCGTAACATTAGCTGACAGTTACGTTGTACGATCGTTAAAATACAGTAAGTTTGAGTTGTAGCCAAATAGTAATCCACAGCTTTACTCTTCAGTAAATACAGCAGTCCAATTAGAGTCTATCCAAACCTGTAAGAATGACAGTACAAACAAACTCACCCGTCCATGATCATGGCGTCGAGCGTTGTCTCGCCGTTTTCGTCAGGACTGCCACCGAATCCCACGGTGCCGTCACACTGCTCCTCTTCACATACGGTGCAGCCAGCCTCTACGGCGTCCAGTGCACTGGCTTCCGTGCCCGATAATAAATCCCAAGCTGCATAGAAAAAAAGTTCCATATCAAGTCTATTACGCATCTCTATGATAAAATGCACGCAATAGGACTAATTAACATCAACAGCTATAAATTATCGTAACACTATAATTCTACTGATTCTAATTTAATCTAGAGATCGTAAAGCCACTAATTCTACAGCTGCTTTGTAATCTCAGGATCAAAAGAATGCGAGAGCTTTTGAAAATGATTCGCTTTCGCTGACGAGAACCCGACTGCTTCGAAAATGGCGGTTCGGTGGAAACTTACTCCAAGGAGCCAAATGCAATCAATTATCCGTTCTAAGTGAGAACCCAATAGAAATCCATCCATCAAATATCCAAGGTGATGTGTACGGCTGAGGTTTACAATTGGATTGAAAAATTCAAGAAATGCGCCGTTTTCGTACGCGATGCAGACCAGCATTAGAAAGGAAAAGCTGCCGTGACGCCAGAGAATATTGAAGCCGTGGACAATCTGATTCGGAAAAATCGCCTTGTCACAAATTGACGAAATAGCGTCAGAAGTGTACAACAAACACGGTTCTGGTCGTCGATCCAAGACCGATGACGAGCTGCGCGTGAGCGGTTGCGAATGTAAGGCAAGACCTTTTATGCTACTGGAAATCAAACACTTCCAGGCAACTGGCGCAAGAGCATTGAGAAGGGTGGCGACCACCTAGAGAAATTATCAGTTTTCCTATAATTCGTTCCATTTTATAATAAAACCTAATTTTCCGCATTTCTGTAAGTGTATTGCTATTATCGAACTATCCATTTTGTATCATCATCTGTATCGCAGTCTATATCTCCTTTGAACAACCCTTCTACTTAGAAAGACAAGACTTTGCGGAAAAAGAATAATCTTTCCAAAAAGCGGAAGTGACATCCAAGAAGGCGGCAAAGAATGGTTTCTGTCATGCGTTTGCGGACTTGAAGAAACGTTTAAACGAGTGCATCTACATGGATGGGAGGGGGGAACTACTTCAAATGAAGATCATTTTCCTATAAATCCCTAATACGTACGTAATAATAATAAATATGTTAATAATAATAAATTTAATTAAAAATTTTATTGATATAAAGAGTTTATAGTGTTTATTAAGATGTTTATTTGTTTTTTCTTTGAAGAATTGAGTGTAATCAATAAATAGAAGAATCACGGGGGGGGGGGGATGGAATTAGTGTTGGTAAGATTTTTAGCAATATTAAATGTTTAATTAGACGTTAGAGATGAGATGTATTAAAATTAATATTCCTCTTAGAAAAATTAGGATTGCTGACCAATGAACTAGAAACTTGTGTGAAACATATGTAAATTTGTATTATACAAAATAGTTTGAAGTCATGTAATTGGGAGGAATTGGGCAGATCTAATCAGAGAACTTGACAAGCATGGGTATAAAAAAAAACAAAAATAACTAGGGACTAGCTGGAGCCGCGAGTGACAGAATGACGAAATCGTGTCAGAAGATTCTCAAATGATCCAGAGTATTTAACAAAATCATCCGAGTATTTATCTAAAATGGGCACTGTAGCTCAAAGACAATCAAAGAGCGCCATCGTGCAACAATTGACAATGGCAGAACCAGGCGCCAGGAATTGAACCGGTTTCAAATAAGAAAACTTGATTTCTGGAAAGAACAGGAAAGTTCTGCAGCGGTGTCTGGAACATTGTGACTGGACACGAAGACTGGAAGAAAGTTATGTTGTTTCACGGAAACTATACACGTTCTGGGACAGACGGTTTGGCGGGAGCCCCAAGAAACGATGAATCCCGTATGCCTTATTCACTGGTGATAGTGTCTTGGTATGGAGCTCCTTCTTCTGATATAGAACTGATCCTCTGATATTCAAAAAGTGTGTGTGGATTGAACTGATTACTTGAACATTATTGTCGGCCAACTCCATCCAACAATGTTGCATTTTCATCTTGGACGTGGCGACTTTTTCACAAATGACAATGCTACTGTTCATAGAGCATGACTGGTTCAGTGGTGTTCAGCGAGCGGATTTCCGTCAATTACTCTAGTTGCTCCAGAGCCCAGATCACAATCTCACAGAAAATATGTGACAAGTTGGAACAAAGTATCCGACAGCAAGATCCAACACATCCGCTAAGAGAACTAAGGGAATGTCTAGCGAACGCGCCTGATCTTCCATTCACTTTATTGACTGTATCAACCTGCATACAGGCAATTATAATTCGGGCCAAACGGGGTCCAAATAAAATATTAAACACGTTTCTAGTTCTTTAAGTTTGTAGAACCAAGCCCTTTTTGAACAGTCCTTGAAATATAAAATGAATACAATCCACTCAAAATTCTAAGCAGTTATCACAAGAGACGCAGAAATAGGCCTTTCGTCCAACAGATCCTATTTAAGTGTCTTTAAACATGCCATTTCGTTATATTAGTAAAATAAACCGAGTGTTGGTCAGGAAGCCAACCCAGCCTAACGGCCGCCCCCGAACTTAACCCTAAAATATTTATTACGCGCCACCTTAATCCTCTCCGTTTTAATGTTGAGAAACCAAAGTTTTAATCCATTTCCACTCAGTTTCGCTTTCAAGGCAACAGACAGCAGACCTTTAAATTTTTATATCGTTATTAAATAAGAAATGGGCTCAAAATACCCTTGACACGCAAGCGCACGGAGAAGCATTTCGTGTCTTCGACATTAACATACGAAATTAAAGAGGAACCCTAGTCCCATGTTCTACGCAATTAACCTCGCATACTGGGGCACTTCACTTTCAATTTTCCTGTTCCTGCTGTTAAAGTGTTGTTGTCGTGCTGTTGCAATTGGTTCCATTATTTACGAATGGCATGCAAAAGTCAACAGCCCTTTACGAATTCAAACTTGTAAACATCTGCGATACAATATTTGCTGCTATCTACAACACACACACCTTGCAGCATAGGATCAATTAAAGTTTACAAAATGGTTATCTGATATTCTAATTAATAAAACATTCAAAAGTGTAAACTCGAATGAACATCACATTACAGTACTAATGAAGCTCTGCTGCTTTATAGGCGTCTATCGACTTTAAAACTTGCACGTCAGTGGCGTTATAAAACTTCAAGAGAAAAATAAAACTTTAAATATACACGTCTTCCTCAAAAACTCTCCAGAACACTTTTCAACCCAAATGTTTACAGTCTGTTAGAACTACAGTAAATAATTCACGAGGAAAACCTGCTGCAAAATTGCAGCCAAAATAACGCCAATTAAGGTGACAGGCATTTTAATACTTAACTCATTTATAATTTTTATACTTTTATAAATGCCAAGTGGAACTTGCAGCAAAGCCCACCTTATCGCACATAAAAGTGGCACGCGTCTAATACAAAACTCATCAATGCTTTTTTTAATTTGCGCCTTAAGACTTCTCGGCACACGATGTTTAGTTTACAACTTAAACAGCTTTTATAATTTTAAGTTTTAAATTAAATAAAAGAGATTAATTTCTCATATACATAAAAATTATCCCAACGTTAACATTTATCTATCGGCTTTTATATTTTTCGCCTAGCAGTGATGCGGGGAGAATGAAGCCGTGCCGTATGCTCCCTCTCCAATACATCCCAAAGATTTTCTATAGGATTAAGATCAGAACTCTGCAGGGACCAGTTGATGTGCTGAGATGACTGATCATGAGAGTAGTTAGTTGAAATTCGAGCTTGGTGAATCTTGACCTTCTTATCCTGGAATATTCCAGTTACCATCAGACAAGAACTTCTTCATGGATTGAATAACCTGGTCATCTTGACGTCATTTTATTGCTACATAATGTTGCAGAACCCAGACAGAATCAACAAAATCAATTAATCATCAAACTGCTTCGACAGGCTTGAACACCACGCATGACGGATCCATCATTGCGCCCATTTCTCGGGTATTAATCAGACCAAGTAACTTTTTTTTCCGCTGCTCCACACACTCAATTTTTGTGCCACCGGGTGAACAGTAATGGTCCTATTAGAGAATCATAAATCTGGGATATAGAGAATCCTCATGCCACCATTTAGGCAAGTCTGCATATCCCCGAAGATCAATGCCCTTTGCACAATTTTACGAATGCGAAGTCTTCGGCCCATTTTTATTTTCATGAAACCAATCGCAAGTGAGATGAGATAACCTTCCTAATTCCGCAGACGAGATGAACACCCAAGGACTCCAGTTTCAACAGGATGATGCACCACTTATCCATAACTATCTGAATGAACATCTCCCTAACCGCTGGATTGGCCATGATACTGCCAACCACCTAGGTCACCTGACTCAAGTGACCTAAACTTACAATGGACAACTTTTGCTCTTTGCATTTTCACCCTTGTATCTAGAAGGTACTAAAGATGTCTTTTTTTTTAATTCGCTGCATTTCCAGCATAATTCTCTGGGCCGCCTCTTCATTTCCCAACAGTATAACGAACGTCGTTGTGGAACCCAGAGTAAGAGTGTCTCTTCTTGTTATGGATAGAGTCGATTTTAAATACTAGTCCGATATTTTACAGGAAGTAAATCTTGATAAAACCGATATGATAACCCTTACCTTATATAAACAATGACCGTTAGATCAAACCAACCATTAGCACTACTACGTATGTACACACTTAGGAGTTTCCAGTGGAAATTGCTTAAGTCACCGGTATCGCTTAAAGATCATTTCAAATTTAAGTTCCATTTAAATATTTGATAACTCAATCGAGATGAAAGTGCAGCGTATTTTAAAAACCACTTAGAATAATAAATCAGTTAAATAGCTTCGCTTCAGTTCTTAAATAAAAAGAAAAAAAAATACTGCTATTACCAATGCATGAAGGGTACTTAAGTCGTGTTATACTTAAAAATATTAAACAAAAAAACTCTTGAACGCACACAAGTGAAATAAAAATTAAGAAAATACAAAAAAAATTGTGTTCACTCTAAATTCGACTTCACAGAGTTTTTTTATTTATTTATTAAACACTAGCAAAGGTACCCGGCGTTGCCCGGGATAATTACTTGGATGTAAACAGAACAATCTCAAAAAATTAAATTAAATTTTGCAATATCTTAAAAATAAACACATGAAAATGCTTAGAATTAATACATTAAAAATTCTTAATGAAAATTCGAAAAAAATCTTTTTAAAGGCTCACAATGGCTGGACCTCTCCAAGGATGCCACTGCTATTTTAAATAATTTCTTACTCACGTAATCTTACCTTAGATGTATACTTAGTGTTGTTGCAATTTCCACTCTTCTCTCGATGTGTTGAAGCAAAATTTGGCCATTCATCACTTTGTGCAGTCTAGCGGTCGCGGATTCTTCTATTTACTTGCTTCCCATTTGCTCAATACATCACGGAGCTAAAGGAGTGCTTCCTCTGTCGTCTTTCCACTCTTTCTCAATAGTCTGCTAACTCTCCATTATCTCCATTTACTGATCATTTTTAAAGATTTTCAAGAAATTGTTAAGTACTAAGAACTCTCTTTTCTAAGAAAAGCCTGAATAACAGGAATTCTATGCATTGTTACAAATTGAAACTTATCCGTATTGCATCATCATTTTATGTTCATTGTTATAATTCTTGGAAAGGATTGCTTTATCATTGCATCATCATTTTGAGCTCATTGTTATTGGTGAATTGCGTGTTGAAACCATTGTTGATACCTATTGTTGCACAAACTTTTATCTGCATTGTTGGTCATGAGATATATATTGTTGGTCCGTGCAGAGTGTTTGTGAATTGCGTGTTGATACCATTGTTGCAAAAACTTTGTCTTGCATTGTTGGTCATGCGATATTTCTCATTAATATGCCCTGCTATAACCATGAATATCGATTTTTTATCAATAATTATTAGTTTTTCGAAATCTGAAGTAGACAGTGACCTTTCTCATGCTTTGAAGGTCATGTATGCGAAATTTCATCAAGATCGGAATAAAACTGTAGATTTGTATAAAAAACATACAAACAAACAAACAGACCCACAAACATCCTTCTTTATATATATAGATAGACTAGAAGAGGTACCCGGCGTTGCCCGGGATAATTACACTTGCACAAACTTTTATTTGCATTGTTGGTCATGAGATATATATTGTTGGTCCGTGCAGAGCGTTTGTGAATTGCGTGTTGATACCATTGTTGATACCTATTGTTGTACAAACTTTGCCTTGCATTGTTGGTCATGAGATATTTCTCATTAATATGCCTTGTTATAACCATGAATATCGATTTTTTATCGATATTTATTATTTTTCCGAAATCTGAGGTAGACAGTGACCTTCCTCATGCTTTGAAGGTCATGTATGCGAAATCTCATCAAGATCGGAATAAAACTGTAGATTTGTATAAAAAACAGACCCACAGACAGACCCACAGACAGACCCACAAACATCCTTCTTTATATATATAGAAGATAGATAAGATGTTCTCTCACAGGAGTACTCTTCCAAATATCAGAAATCTGACTAATAAAGCAGCAACAACTGAGGTCTCATCTTCATAACTGTCTATCTTACATAATCGTACGATTTAAAATAAAATTCAAATTAAGTGATGTTTGAAGGTTGTTCGTACTTGTGGAGCTGCCAGAGCTCTTAACACCTAAGGAAGGAAGTGCTCGACTTTCACTGAAACGAACCAACGTCAGAAACACAGACAGCTATTCCAGATACTCCTTCTAAACAATGTCACATGCCCTAATTTACACGGTAGGATGTCCGAGGTAAAATAATAAAAGTATATCCCAATTTACAATGGCCTAATTTACACAGTATATAGGTCACGCAAGAAAGCTCGGATACAAGCTCGGTATATAGGCGGCTCCATTCGAAACGAATTATACCCTACTAATACTAACAGAGTCATATGTGTAACTGACGGCGAGGACACACACAATCAAGAAAGACTATCTATAGAACATCATCATCCAAGTCAACCGAATAACTCTTTACAGTGTTGGAGATTATCACAAATGCTCTTACTCCAGCAATAACGTCAAAACTACTTGAAGGTCTGCGCAATTACCGGAGCAGCAGAGATAAATTAGGAAGAAGGTACCTTCAAGAGTAGCGGTGAATTTCAACGTCCAGCAGCTGCCTGTTAACGTTGTTTGCAGAAGAATTATTTCTTCCCAGGTGTTAGGGTGGCGCTGAGTCTCTCTCAGCTTTACTTCTCCTCCTTCTTCGACCGCCAACGGCCAGTGACAAATGAACGGTGGGATGGTCGGAGGTGCGCTGAATGTAAAATGCGTCCAAAATGGCGGCTCTCGCCATCTATCATCAGCCGGGTTCAATAGAATGGAGATGTATCCCGGGGGAAGAGTTCCTCTGCTGATTCCTTATGCACGGGACGTTCGCCTCCACTACCCCCCTGGCAACTTATACCCCTTTTCTGTGCCCACCCCTATCTCTTCCCATCAGTTCTTACGGAAAAGTTTTCATCCCATCGCCAATGAAAATTCCGCACAAAGGAAACGGGTTGCAATCCTCCTCCTCCTCCTCCTCCTCCATCTTCTCCTTTTATTCCTTGTTCCTCTCTTTCCACAAAGTCGCCATTTAGGCTTTTCTCGATGTTCCATATTGAGGGGAGCGCCATCACCCTCCAACCCCCTCAAACGAGCTCCATTAAAACAAATGGATCTGCGCATGCGCATGAAATTTTTATTTGGCAACATGTACTCTGTGAATGGGGCTCGCCTTTCCTTTTTATGTCTCGCGGAACAGCCTTCAAATCAATTTCAAATAAATTTAATGTTCCTCGTAGGTGTCATCAGCGAGTTTCAATAAATAAGTCGTGAACACTGATAAAATGAAAATTAAAACTTCTAAAAGCGTCCAACTTCTACCAATCTCGACTCCTTTATTATCTTTTGGAAGAGAAACTTAATTTAATCCAGAAAAAAGTAATAAATTAGAACTGGAGTTAATGCTCCAAAATCAGATAAAGAAATTAACAGGAAAAACAGAAGGAAAAATTCCGCGACCTGGATTCGAATCAGGGACCAGGAGAATCCGACTCGTGGAGATTTTTTTTCCTTCCGTTTTAACATATAATATCTTTAACACAGAATATATTCGACGTAATATTATTGACACGTTATATTAGCAACATTTGCTTTTCAACTTTAGTACATTAGAACTTTTTCACATTGCTTTAGTAATATTTCACAAACATTTAGTATCTTTCCATAATAACTCTGTCCATTTTCTCGTAAATTTTTATTTTAATCAACTTACGTATGATACAATAACAAAAATAAATAAATCGAAATGGTGGAATGGTACATTCGCACAGGCCTCCCATTTTGTCATGAAGAGAAAAATTTTTTTTTTTTAATATTTTGGAGGGGACCTTAGGTTCATAAAAAGATCTTTAAATTCAAAGTTGGCTTATCAGAACCAAACAATTCATTTACAAATATTATTCATCTCAAAGGAGTTATTACATATCGCATTTACCGACTTTGATTCTTTGGTATGAATGCTTTAGCTTTCTTCACTTTTAGAGAAAAATTAATATATCTAAAAAAGATTTAATCAATTTTCATAAAAATTTTAATTATTATACCCTCTAGGCGGGTATTAGCTTATATTTTAATACATGTATAAATTTTCTGTTGGGGAAAGGGGTATGGGGAGTGTATTAACTTCAAAATGGCTTATCAGAGCCAAACTATTTATAAAAATTATTCGTCCCCATGTTAAAAAGTCCGTATGTGTCGAATTTATTGAGTTTGGTTTGCTGCTAAGAACGCTACAGCCATTTCTTCATTTTTAGAAAAAAATTAATATTTCTGAAAATTGTCATAAAAATTATGTCAAAGGACAGGTTAAGGTACCCTCTAACAATGTTCTGTTAATACCAATTGGTTCTGTTATTTGCTGTTTCAGAGGAGTTGTCTGTACAAAATTGATCACATAAGTAATTCCTCCATACAGTACGTACAGATTAGGGATGTTATTACGGTAATACTGGTTTTCTAATAAAATATGTATTTCGGTAATACCAGTAATGAGCATCGATAACAAAATTCATTAAAATACACTTATACTCTTTCGCCAAAACTACATCTTGTGGTCAAAAATGGAACTGTCAACTATCTGTTGTGGCGGTGAAATAAACTACTGAAATGAGTGGTTTGAATGTACAGTATTAGTGTTTTCAGAATCACATGAGCGGTTGAAGTACCGCATAAACCTTGTAAATGAAGATTTACCTTTACGGTATTACCGGTAATACTTGTACGAAATCCGGTAATACTGACAACCTTAGTACAGACGGAAATTAATTTCAACGTATCATCTGGAATCATGCGTTTTTAAGTCGATTTCAGAGAAAAAAAATTTTTTGGGGTTGGAAAAACCGAATACATAGGCTTCCAGTTCTTTTGAGTGGTAGGCCACAAATATAGGTTACTAGAAAGACACCTTAGTACTTACAGCCTGGTGCTATTGTAATTGTTTCCATCAGAAAATAAAGTCCAAATTTTATAAATTTAATTGCAATGCTTTTATTTCAATTTCCATTTGGGAAGGGAGTTCTAAAATGAACCGAAATCTACAGAATGAACTGCTCCCCGTTACTATATAAGCTTTACTTCTGTCTCAGTACATTTCGTAGCTTTGTACCTCCGATGATGGTGAAATACTGAAACGCGTTAGGCCTGATTAACTTAGTATACCTTATCATTATTATTGGTTTATTTTCTTCCCTTATCTCTGCCGTGCTACTTGACATAATGAATATCGTTTCTTCTTATAATTATAATTCTTATATCGTTAATCAATGAATAAATTACGTTTTTCTCACGTTATTAAATTGATATTTGTGGGGCTGCTTCAGAGCGTTCTTCATTGGCTGTAGTGTTTAGGAACAATATCGAATTAGCAAAGACCGACATGTCACTGATGATCAAGGCTTCACGATTCCCAGTGGAGATGCTAAAACCATTCTGCCCGAACACTTACACGCACTTACAATCTTACTAATCTGCCAATTAGAGCTGGAACAGAAAGCCAGCGCGCGTAGAATGTAGTTCAAGTTTGCTTCGAGTGGTCTAAACATTCCGAGCTTAGAGTGTTCGCTTTCAGAGTTCAGGTCTAGAAACGCTCGGAAGTGATCTTAAAACGTTATGTCCAAAGAAGAACTTAGCCACATCTTTGATATCTGAAAGATACGTTTGAAGATACTCCACTGAACACCTTTCGCTGTTCAATCAAAGATTCATCTTGGGTGGAACATTTCTATTTGTAAATGAATTTCCTTTTCATGCCTAAGATTATGTATTGACAAGAAGTGCTATCCGTAAGGTTTTCATTCCAGGAGTTCTGCCTTAGACTCCGCCTTTGAAACAGATGCGAGTCACCTTTATTCGAGCGGCTACAACAAAAGCAACAGCAGGTTCGTTGTCAACTTGAAAAACACAAGCAACACTGAACCGTTTCCTTCGAAAACTCTGGAACACTTCTCAAAAATGCTAGAGAATAGAAGCGTTAACTTTAAAACGCACTTTTCTGGCTTTCGGATCCTTTAGTGTAATGGCGCTCAAGGACCGATCGCAGCAAGTGGGCAAAAGTAGGAGGTGGCCTGGGGAGGGGGTAGTTCGATCGAGTGGAGAGCTAAACCGAAAGTCCGTCGAGAGACGCCGTTAACAAACCCTCGCGGCGAATGCATTTCAAATTACAGCCGACATTACGCGTGCATAACGGGTTATGGTCGAACATTAAAGCCCCCGTTATTTCTCACTATCGAACAAGGGGTTTTCGAGTTGGTAGTGGTGGTGGGAGAGAATTAGGAAAGGACGAAAAGTAAAGGCAGGAGAGAGAGAGTGCGTTCGGCTGGCCTTGGTTTCCAATGGAAATCTATTAATTGATCCTTCAAACACTGTTGCCATATTTTTCAATCTGGTCCCGTCGTCGTCGGAGTAAATTTACATGATCGTTATTTTCCAATCGATATCTCGTAAAAGACTCGAAGCACACAAAGAAAATGGAAGCATTCACCCATTTTCTATTAATTAACTGTACGTGCAATAGCCAATGCACGGGGGAGAGCTCCAAAGTCCCCACAGGAAAATGAGCCCCTAATAGGCAACCTCAATCGTTCGACATCACCGACAACAAATGGCGGAGCGGAACATTTAAGGAGAAAATTTCTGCATTTTCTAAATTAATTAACAGCAAAAGCACAAACAGAACTTCAACCAAGAGAAACTTGGGCGCCACCACCAGAAGGACCAGGCTCGTTAAAAATCAAATTTACATTTGACCGAAAAGCCCAAGTTTGATTGAGTAATAAAAGTGGCGCAATTCATTCTCGTCCGTTTTGCTATTAACAGTGTGTTTATGTAAATTCCAAATGGCCACCTAATGGGCCCTATTCATACTTTTAAAGTTATTAAATAACGCTAGCCTCTATACAAAACGGTCGCCCACTATTTTCTCCATACGACACGTCTCCTCTGTTCCTCTCGTTCATTTCAAAAACTCCTTTCTCCAACGACTATCTGTACGGTTTGCGTCTTTACGTTAAGTCAATTTTTACCCACTTTTACTGCCTCCTCTTCTTACTACTATTCCTCACTGTATCTTAAAAAGAGAACCAAATACAAGAGCAATATTTATTTCCAATTTAATCATAATCATTTTACCCCTCAACAAGAATATGCATCGCTGGATATAAGCAATTCTTACATGGGAAGCTCACGGAGTGATAATATAAATTCCGAACTGAAAGTAATATAAGTAACACCTACGTCCAATAACAGATCGATTGTAATAATATAGTGCCTCGGTTCATTTTCAAAGATTTCTTAGACACATTAAATACACATACACCGATGAGCCGTTAAATTATGACCACCTGTTTAATACGATCTTAGACCACCTTTCGCGGACACTCTGTGAGGCATTAACTCGACAAGGTGCTGTTAGTAGTCTGAGTATTTGGTGCTCATCAGCTAGTTCTCCTGATGGCAAATCCGTTTTTTCATGTCGAATCACAAATTCTCAGGGGAATTCGGAAGCCAACACATGAATTCAAAGTCCGTAGAATGTTCCTGGAACGACCCCATGACGATTCGGGCCTTATGGCATGGTGCATTATCATGTTGGAACAAACCATAATCGTCCGGGAACATTGTGGCTATGACGGCGTGAACCGTATGGAATTATGTTAATTATACAGAACAGCAGAAAGATTGTTGTCCTAATTTGGCCCAAGAAAATTTCGCCCACACCATAATTCCACCGCTACTGGCTTGTATCCGTCCAACTGTGCATTCGGGTGCCATAATTCTGTCGGAAATCCAATCTTATGGACCAGAAAACTTAACTCCTCGGACCAAGCGACTTTGTTCCAGTCTTCTGTAGTCCAATTACTGTGCTCTCTGGCGCAGTTAGCGATGGCGTGCCATTAGCGCAGGGATTCACCTGGGGCGACGGCTACACAGGCCCATAAGCAGAAGGCTACGCTAAATTGTATGGGTCACCACTGTTGTAGCTGCTGACGATTTGGGCCGCTGTACAAGTCTTCGCTCCGTACACCACTTTCGATAAGCACTCACAACAACGATTGCATGCGAACAACCCACCAAACGCGCCGTTCCCGAGATCGACGTTCCGAGGCGCCGGACCATCACGAAATTTGATAAATCTGTCCTGTGTCGAAGTTTCATAAATCTGTTGCTTTTCCCATGAGGTAGCCAACACTACGTCTGGAAACTCAGTTCACTGGCGGTATACATAGGGCGGTATGAGCTGTGCTTGCGCCGTACATTTGCCTTAGGCCGAGCTCATTGCTCTAAATTGGAGGTGGTCATAATGTAATGGCTCATCGCTGTTTAGAGTACAGACCAATAATATTAAAACAAAAGTGGTAGAGTCATAAAAAGCCAGATCTCTGTCTATAGGAAACTGATAGTGCCCAATTGAATTAGAGTATTCCCAGCACCTAGCGATAGAGAAAAGTTGCAGAACATCACTGAGTTAGTAGAAATCCACTCTTTACAGAAAGAAAACAACAGCATAAACACTTGTAAAACAGAGAGGAAAGTATCCATATGGGATGGGGGGAGGGTAAATAATCGGAGTGGCATTTAGTGATTGTTTTGTTTAAGTTAATTCAATCTTCCATTGTGGGAAGTATTAAATAGAAGCGATTTCGTATGTCTGCTTTGTACACGTAAATATTGCAATGTATGGTGTCTCCCGTATTTTGCAAGATTTGAGGCGCGGACATTCAACAATGCTCGCCAACTCATTCGCAACACTATCGGTTCAAGTAAATTTCTCGTACAATTGTTTTACTCTTCATAAGTTTCTCGACCACCTGAATGCCACCTTACCAGCACGGGAATCATGATTTACTATTGCAGAGGAGCTTGATAACTGAGGATATGTTGGGACGCGTATGGGAAGAAATGGACTGTCGTTTAAACATTGCTGTGACACCCAGGGTGTTCAAGTCCAACATTTTTGTCTTCTTCTATCTTTTTTATATCAATATGTGTTTGTATGTCAGTTCAATAAAGAATAAATCAGCTCTACTTTTTCACCATCCTCTTTGAATAATCCTGTGCAATGAAAGATAACACAATATCTCTTATCCACATGAGATTTTATACAAATTATGATCATTATTTGCTAAAAACCAAAGGATACGACAACCGAACAATCGAAAGTGTAGTGGACTGGTATTCGAGTGGTACTGAAGTATAGCTTCGATAATCTCGTCTTCATAAATACACTACCCTATCAAAAGTCATGGGACACCATCACTTTAATAGAAACACTCAAAAATATACATATTTTAGTATCTTGCTGGTCCACCTTTTGCTGCTATCACAGCTTCTAATCTTTGGGGGCAGACTATTCACAAGTTTTTGATACGTTTCGACAGGTAATTTTCGCCATTCTGCCTTGGACAGTTCGGTCACGGATTTCGGGCGTTCCGCGCAAGCGCGCAATCGACGTTCCAACACGTCCCACAGATGTTCGATGGGATTCAGATCGGGGCTCTGGGCAGGACAGTCATGTTCTCGAACCCCCTTTTCATCAAACCATGTGCCTACAGCCCTTGCTTTATGGCAAGGTACGTTATCGTGCTGAAACAGAAAAGAGCCATTGCCAAAGTGCTGCAGGGAGATGGGAGTGCTGCGTTGTCCAGAATATCTGGTAACGCTCGGCGTTTAGATATCCGTCCACAAACGATTGCACCCAACCCATACCACGAAAAGCACCCCCACATCAGTGCTTTACCATTGTCTCATTTTCATTCAAATCAGGGTTGTCCCATGACTTTTGATAGGGAAGCGTACATGTCAAAGAAAATGCACTGAACTAGAAGAGAAGCCTGATGTATCCAGAAATGTCATAGTATGAAAAATGATACCGCCTCTCGGCGTGGGTAATTGACGATTGTCTAAAGCATGCAGCATACCATATATCCGATAGCAAGTTCCTCTTCTAACAAATCTGCTAAGAAAACTAAGGGGATGTCTGGTGAACGTCTTTCATAGATTTACAAGTGCTTCAACCTTATGGACTCGATGCCAACCTGCATACATGTTGTCATTTGGGAATCCAATAAAATATTAAACATGTTTTACTTCATTGGTGAGTGAGTGATAAACAGAAGACCTCATAAACGAATTTACCAAAAGCGTACGGCAGAGAAGAACAAGAAATAAGCAGAAATGATAAATACGTTATCAAGAAATAATAAAGAGAAAATAATAATTCTTAAGAGCCTCCATTCACTCCAGCACCACAAAAAAGCGAGATAAAAAAAGGCAAGCGGCGTCCACGTTCCCTGTTCAGCCATTTATTCTGCGGCGAACACGAAGAATCGAAAAGCAACAGCTAACAAGACTGAGAGGACCCTGTGTCTATAAGTGATGAAGAAAGAGAGAGAGAGAGAGAGAGAGAGAGAATGCTTTTAATCTTATCCGTGGCGCCTTTTTCCTTCCCTCCACCCAAAACCAGCCAATTATCTGCGCAGCTCGCGGCGCGCGATGATTTTTCAATTGGCGTCGGTCATTTGCAATTGCCAGCTGCAACTGCTCACTGCAAACAAGAGGGCTTTTCACGAGGAGAGCCAACTCAGATTTATCATCTCCTCGGTCTAATGAGTTGCATCAGAAAGGATGAAGAGTGGTCGCCATCCATCATCGGAGGGCGCCACTCTACCAACCAACCACCGCGCTCAGCACGCTCTCTTCTTCCAGAGCCTCGAGCCGAAAAATGGCCCTCCCATCACCGGCAGCTCCTTAAAACCATAGCCAACAACTGTTTGAACGCCGACCTCTTCTCGTTGGGCTTTGAGAATGCACGAGAGTTCCGTCTGGCAATAAATATTAACACACACACACGCAAACGGACATACACAAAAATGGGGAAGAGGCCTAGACATCGGTTAAATTGGTCGTTTTTCTTTTAATGGCTTGCGAGCAGCTTCGGCGCTATAAATCAAAAATAATTAAATATCAACTTTTTTTAAAAAATGCCTAACGATATGCGCTATTGGGTGAAAAACGAGCCAGGAACCAAAAGTGATGACAGGCCTAAACGCTGGCATTGAGCATCACAAAAGCAGAAATGCTCATTCCGAACAGGTTAATACATAAAACGCAACGCACCAGTGCTTTAAAAGAGGCATTGCAAAATGAAAACGGACCCCCCAAAGAGAGACGTAGATCACCGATTGATGAGCTGCTAATCGATGGGAGGTTCCGTCTCCATTGTTAAGTTTGACCTTCACGAGACGCTTCATGCGCCCCATTGATTTTCCCCTTCATCCATCGGTTGCCTTTTGATATCTCGATAACACTAACAACCGTATACTGTCGAAATCAATCTGCAAACAGTGCTGACAAGAAGCCCTCTTTCTACTTTTAATTTTAGACCAAAGACTAGACACTCGGTGACTCTTTTTACTATGCTGAGGAACGCAAACCAAACCAGGGTTCCAGACAACCTTTGAGGAAGATTTTCCAGAAACTTGTGTAAGATTACAGCTGGAATTCTGGGTCATTTCACATTTAGATCCTTCAAGTGTAGGTTGACGTCAGGATTCTGAAGGCCATTAAGTTCTCCGCCCATTTCGTCAAACCATGCGCTTACAGACCTTCATTTCTGGATGGAAGCATTTTCATGGTAATAGACAAATGAGGCCCATGACAACTGTTCTCTCATTTTAGGCAGCGCAGAACTAGCTAGATAATCCTCGGAATCCATACTTTTCATCATATGAATTATCCAGACCATTTCAAGAGGAAACAGGCCCACACCGTAAGGTGCAGCCACCAAATTGACACTTGGCACCGATGCATGTAGCGCTTGCTGAGCATTCTCTATATTTATGTGCGATCGTCAGACTACCATCTCATCTTACGACACGTTTTCTACATTACAGCTGAGCTGTGCACTACTTTAACCTGATGGACCGCTTGAGAAGTGGCAAAGTGGACAATGGTACCTTCACCAGACAAAGCGCCTGCAAATCTGTCCTTAATGGTCAAACCTTTTCGCCAGAAATCTTACTAAAATGCTTCTAGATCCTGCCTATTCTCCGGACTTGTTTCTACCGATTAAACAAAATTTGCAGGCATGTCGCTCTGTATCATCAGATGAGGTTAAAAGGAGCATCGCAGTAGGCATTACGGGTAGATGCAAAAGATGGCTTCCAGCAATGCTTCCAGAAGCTATATGAGCGTCAGCATTGTAAACTATTCAAGGTACGGCTTTCCTTAAGCTAAGTCCCTTAACTTTTGGATCTTTCCTCGTAATAACACTACAAACAGGGGAATTAAGTAGACTCAACAGATCCTAGATCTCAAACTGATTTCCTATATATATATCAGGTCCAGGGGAAAGTTTTTTCGTTTCTTCACCCTTACTTTTTGAACGGTTACAATCGTCTCGTAGGATGATTTGAATAATGCAAATTTTTTATACATTAAAGAGAAATGATCGGTCAATCTTTTGCACTTATTGTCTAAGTGAAAACATTCAATTTTATTTTGAAAAAACGCCTGAAATGGCACCTACATCACCAATAATTTGAACCTGTCTGTTGCATGAATTTAAACTTGGGCATAAAGCAGCGGAGGCTGCTCGTAATATAAGTACAGCATTCGGTGATGATTCTGTCACCGAATGGATGGCAAGAATTGGTTAAAAAAAATTTAGAACTGGTGATGAGCGTCTGAAGATTCTCTTGATTGTTTGATGGACAACAGCTGGTATAGTCCATTATGAGCTCCAAAATCCAGGAGACAAACTATCACAGCAGACGTATATGTTGGTCAGCTTCAACGTACACATGAAAAAAATCACAACAAAAACAGCCAGCTCTTGCGAACCGTAAGAGTGTTGTTTTTCTTTATGACAACGCACGTCTGCATACGGCAAAGCCTGACCCGTCACGCAATAAACAAACTTGCCTGGGAAGTGTTACCTCATCCACCGTACTCTCCGGATATCTCTCCAACAGGTTATCACCTTTTCCGATCTCTCGATAACCATTTGAGAAACAAGTTGCTTCAAGACAGAAGAAGAGCTAAAACAAGAACTGGGTGTGTTTTTCAACTGTAAAACTCGCGACTTTTATAAAAAAGGAATTTATGATTTAGTATCTCATTGGGAGAAGGTTGGAGATTATTTCGATGAATAAAAAAATTCATTTATGCATTCATCTGAGCGCCAATTGTAATATTTGCAAAAACGAAAAAAACTTTCCCCTTGACCTGATAATTGGCATCTAAAGATAGTGCCGCATAAAGCTGAAAACCGATCTTGATTGGTATCTTAAAGCTTTGCTCATGCAAATCATATACTACACAAGCGTCATCAGCCGAACTGTTCATTTCGAATAGGCGTCTCACTACTTTTTGCGGTACAGTGTGCTTCTAACAAGGAAACCGCACGGACATGTAATCACGGATTTGGTTGAATTTTTAGGAGGTCAATCTACAACATTAATATACCTTCTGTGTAAAAGGATTTGACTTAATGGCCTTTCATATCGGAGAAAAAAAATAAAATATTTTTTACGTTTATTATTGTAGTGCCAGATAAGCCAAGTGGGAAGAAAAGTATACAACTTAACAGCGGTGGCGCAGTGGTTAACGTCAGGTTTCCCATTATTTTTTCATTTTTTTGTGTTTTTCGCCATTATTATTTGTTAGCACTTCGCATAATAACATTCACATACATAAGCGAAAGTTTTTTGCATTGGTGATCCGTGATTTGGCGGTGGCTATTGCGCATAGACCGTCGATAGCGCGAATAGTTTCTTTTTCATTTTACACGCCACGGCAATGACCGTCCGTGAAAATATTATACAACGCATTTTGCATTTTTTTTTACCTGTGAAGTTGCTTATGTATGTGAATGTTATTATACAAAGTGCAAACAAATAATAATGGCGAAAACACAAAAAAATGAGAAAAAAAAATGGAAAAATAAAGGGAAAAAAATGAAAAAAATTTCAATACCACAAGAATCGAACCCTGACCAGTAAATCCACAGAACCTGATGTTAACCACTGCGTTACCGATGTTAAGTTGTAGACCTTTCTTCCTATTTGGCTTATCTGGAACTACAATAAACGTAAAAAATTTTTTTTCTCCGAAATGAAAGGCCATTGAGTCAAATCCTTTTACACAGAAGGTATATTAATGTTGTAGATTGACCTCCTAAATTTTCAACCAAATCCGTGATTACATGTCCGTGCGGTCCCCTTGTAAGAGGAAAAAGGCGACTAAGAAAGAAAATCCGAATGAAATGGCTTGACTTGAGGATACCAAAAAAGAATTCCTTATCCGAGGAATTTAAATTACTTAAAAGCGTCTTTATATGAAAATCATTAATAATACTCCTGCATATAGATAATTTCTTAAGTAACCAGACACAAAAAAGGAGTAGATTGCTATTCATTTCTATAAAAGTTAAATCTTGCCCGCACCTTTGTTTGCGCACTCTTCCCATAAACATTCCTGGAATTTATGAAATGAACCGAAACATTTTCATCTTCAAAAATTTACCAATTACAACAACAAAGTTTCCTCGATTCCGCCAGCGTAAACGGCCACCCGATACCCTTCCTAATAACCCTGTTCTTAGTAGGAAATCCGACCAGTAGCTGTAGTAGTTGTAAGAGTAATAATAATAATTGCATGCATTCCTAAGACTCCTTTTCATAAGAGTGGAATTTCACCGTTTATTGGATTCCCCATCCTTGTTTGTACATACAAACGCCATTTAGATTAAAGCGAACATAAAGTGAGACGGAAAAGAAAAAAAAGAAAATAATAAAGAAAACTTAAAAAGGAAGGGCCGCAAATAGAGAGCAATTGAAATAAAAGAGAGGGTACACTCAATAAAACTGTTCTTCAGTTTTCCACTCAAAAATCTTCATTTTTCTAAATGACAGAGTTTCCAATATAATCAGTGAGAATTCCTCGAAGTAAACAAGCCCAAGGGTTTTGAAAAACAGATTAATTAAAGTTTGAGCAGCTATTGATGAAACGTCATACTCTTTGAGTAAGGGTGATCCATTACAACATTTGATAGAAACAACATTTTTTTATATACAATGGTTGGACTTACATATATACAGGGGACGAGAGATAAAAATCCTGTACCGAATTTATGAGACCTTAAAAAGTTGACTTTCATATAGAACTATCCTTTGGGAGAGCTAAAAATGATAGCTTTAAAAAGTTAGCTGTTTTCAGGGTCTTAACACCGAATCCAATTTTTTTACAGGTTGTAATTAATAATTTCAACTAATATAGAAACAGTCCTCGTATAAATCCTAGATGGTGGATACAACTTTTCATGCAAATTGTTCCAGGTTTCGTAGAGATGACGGAAAACGAGCCTCAACGCTACTCGCCTTACGTCAACACAACCAGCTCGATTCATCGGACCGCACTCTATGAACAAGTAAAGTTATTCATCCTCCCTTAAGTGTTAAAAGATGATCTTATATAGCAACAACAGATATTTCATCTTTTAGTTTCTCCTGTTTTCATTCATAGTACGAATGATAGAATCGTAAGGAACTGAGCACTTCGGAGGGAACAGAATCCAAACAATTTTGAAACGTATGTTTGTATCTAAAAAGAATTGTTTTTAACTAGTTCCTACTTTGTGTTTTTATTATGTTTGTGTTAAAGTAATTTGCAAATCTTCATAGCAAATGATCGTTAAGGCCTTTTATGACAAACATATCGGCTATCATAAATTATAATAATAGTTTGCAGTCACATTTAATTATAATAAACGATAAATTTATCGTTGCCGCTATAATTAAATTTATGTAAAAATTTATTTAGACTTTGCGAGTCATGCTAACAATAAATTCTTTAATTAAAAATTCTGATAAACATAAAATAAGCTTACGCAGGATGCAAAGGAAAGTAAACTAGTAAACCCTTTTGATACACCATCTCTTGATTTCTTTGCTTGATAAATTTAACCGTCCCACAAATGCATCTCAAAAAAAAGCGTTACTTAACGTTAGGCTTGAAACGCTGCTCAAAACCCCTTATGGAGGTCCCTTTAAAGCTTTAGAACGTCCTCTATTCTAATATTTTAAAATTTATGTATTTCTCATTCGTTATGCTTTATCCTATTATATGTACCCACAGCAAATACCATTAGCAATGCGAAGAAGCTTCCGGGAATGAAAATATCGTGGCCTTTAAAGCGACATTAACAATTAAAAGTGCGCAACCAATTTCATAAGCCTTACGTTTTGTAGATGTGGCCTGAATGCCTAACCAATCGGCTATGGAAAGGCAAAGGGCGCAAATTTCACCGCAAACTGAAAGCACTCTTCCCCCGAAAACTCAAATTATGGAAAATAGATCCTTCTATTACCAGCTATCAGAAATCTACTTGAAGCGCAATTTCGATTTCAAACAGCTGTTCGCCCACTTTTCATTTGCAAAAAATATATTCACACTACAATTCCACTAGATAAACAGAGTATTCTACAAGGCATTTACTAGAGTTTGAAGTATTCTAATATGATTTAGTCTTCAAACAAAATTCAACAGGACTGTTTTTCAATTTTTTCCCCCAAAAACTGAATAAAACTTCTTTTGGCAAGTTCGTTTAATGGAGATACGAGCGCAACGATAAAGTGAAACGCGCAGTCGGCGAAAGAGATAGGCCACGGCACTCAAAAGTCACCTGACCATAGTAGTCTGAGCAACAATCCAATTAGAATCCAATTTCAATTATTGGTCATTGTTAATTTGACTTTCCAAAAATGTAAAAATTGCTTTTGGTTGCTATGATAACCTTTTGTTTATTTTTGGTTGCTATAGTCACCTTTTTGTAGATTACTCTTATTCCATAAGTTTTTTTTTTGCTGTGAATGTTATTATGAACTTTATGTTACCACGGTAACCTTTCTGGTCATTACAATATCGGTTCTTTACTTCTTGCTGCGATTATTTTTTTTTTCATATCCGTGTTTTATATATGAGATTGCGTCTATTAAACATTTCATACAATTATATGATAAATTAAAATTAAGTATTATGGTTTATTATTATTGAACCTCGGAAAATATATAGTTGTTTAAAATATTTTTTATAAATTAAAATAAAATAAACAAAGTCACCAAAAAAGTTGCTGGACGTAATTCTTTCTTAGAGACTTGGATATTAACTTTCAAATCATTGAATCGTTGGTCTTCTGAAGACTACTGGATTGTCTTGATGAACCGGATGTTGTGTTCTTTGGTGAAGTTCTTTTTCTTTAACCAATCACATTTTTTGAACCAGGCGGTGATTATTGGTGACGGAAAACATTTTTGATGACAAATGTTCAAATTTTTTCTTACGTTTTCAAATTAAACGCTAATTGATAAATAATGAATATAAATTGGAGTTGAATCTCCAAACATCAGGTAATGATATTATTTGAAAAACTGGAAAGAAAACTTCTGCGACCTGGATTCGAACCAGGAACCTCGAGTGTCATGTGAACGACGTCTCTACCAATTGGGCTATCGCATACACCCTTCCATTTTTTCAAATAATATTGTTTGATGTTTGGAGATTCAGCTCCAGTTTATATAGGGTGTTGTTACATTTCATCACCAAAATGATAGGGGTGATGGAATATGCGATTCTAAGCAAAAAAGTTCATATGAACATGGGTCTGAATTTGAACGATAACTGAGATATGAACAGAAATAAAAATGCCGCCACTAAGATCAACTAGTTAATAACTCACCTTCTACATGATCTAGGATACTGAAGTTTGAAGAAATAATATGGTACATAAAACTGTGTATACCGTTAAAATTTGAACGAATTCCAACGAGTAGTTTCCGAGTTACGCACTCAACATTGTAACACGTGCTCACATGTTCATTACTAATCACCATGTGTTACGATGTTGACTACGTAACTCGGAAAATACTCGTTGGAATTCGGTCAAATTTTAACGGTAGACACAATTTTATGTACCTATTATTCTTCCAAGTTTCATCATCCTAGATGTTGTAGAAAGTGAGTTATTAACTTGGTGATGTTAGTGGCAGTATTTTTATTTCTGTTCATATCTCAGTTATCGTTCAAATTCCGACCCATGTTCATATGAACTTTGTTTGAAGATGAACTTTAAAAGAAATGGAATCTGGATGGTCCTGATGGATATGCAAGCTACTGGCATGATTTAAGGAAAGAGCGCCGAACATTTTTTAGCAGACAACAAGGTGGTGGATCGGTGATGATATGGGCGGCCTTTTCATATAATCGTCAAGCGTCGTTAGCATTTTAGATGGACGACAAAACTCAGAAAAGTATATAGAGACACTACATACAAAATGTATTGAGATCGGTGGGGATTACTTAGAAAAATAATACATGTATTGAAGAACAATTCTTGTAAATTTCATTTTTTTTTCAATAAACACTCAATTTTTGAAAAAATTTGATTCATTTGATTCCGTTCAGTGAAATTTTGGGAGGAAAGAATTGGATTTTTCAGCATGATAACGCATACATCCAATGCTACAGCAGAAAAGATGTATCTGTTCTTGACTGGCCACCGATGAGTCCTGACCTGAATCCCACTGAGAACATGTGGGGCATTTTATCTCGGAAAGTTTATGGCAATGGACGTCAATATTCGTCTATCAATGAGCTCAAGACATCAATCGAGTATGCTTGGTACAATTTAGATCCTAAAACGTTAAAACATTGATTCTTTCTATGGAAAATCGTGTATATGATGTCATACGAAACAACGGAAAATCGATATGCTTTTGAGAACCAAGTGTTTTCTTGTAAATTTGAGATTTCCATGCATTCTATATATTTTTGGGACAGTGCTCTTTTCGTTTATTTGCTATAACAATACGCTAATTTAAGTTTATTGTCATTTCCGTTTTGGTTAAATACAAGTTGTATGTGTTTAATAATAAACCTATTTGAACTCAGTCGTATTTCTTTTTGTTCCTTTGATACATGAATTATATTGATGTCTATAAACTTTTGGGACGGACTGTATTATTGTAGGGAGCATTATTGTTGCCAGATTGAATTTAGAAACTTAAATGTAATTAGATAAAAACAAAGACTAATGTGGATACTTACAATGCAAAACTTAATACTAAAATTAAACTCTTTAACCACAACAATGAGAGACTGAAAATAAACAACCTGATTCTGGAAGTACTTTTCGAAAGCAATTGAGGGGTTCAACGCAACAGTGGTCTAAGCCACTTTTTCATAAAATGGAGAAAAAGCAACTTAAAGTTTTTCAATTGTTGTTTTTCAATTATGGAGAGAAAGCAATAGAGGCTTCAAAACAAACTTTATAATGTTAATTGATATCTTTTTACTTCATAGGATAATAGTTCTCATCAAAAGCAACACATGGCATCAGTATTTAAATTTTCGACTCGGAGAGGGTTAGACCACTGTTGCGCTGACCCCTTCAATTGCTTCCATCATTCAGCAGCCCAGGAGCACCTCAAGAAAACTGAGAGAACAGTTGGCCACTACGGTTCGCATTCAGTTCTCTCAGTTTTCTTGAGGTGCTCCTGGGCTACTGAATGATGGAAGCAATTGCTTTCCAAAAGTACTTCCAGAATCAGGTTGTATATTTTCAATCTCTCATTGTTGTGGTTAAAGAGTTTAATTTTAGTATTAAGTTTTGCATTAAATGTAATTTGTTGCTCAGATTAGATTTGATCCTCCCGAAGACGAAATAAGAAAGTAGCGGAAGTCCTGAGTTCAAATACCACGTATATCACTTGGTCCCGTCTAACTCTTACCCCCGTAACTCCGACCCCAGTGAGCCAATCAAAACCAAACTAAATAGTAAAGTAGGACATGCCCATGGTAAGTTACAAAAAATGTGGAAAATATGAAGGGAGCAGACAGGTGGACATTGTGAAACCAATATGTGCTCCGCTACTTAATAAATGGGTTTTGTTTTTAATTGTTGCTCTGTATATGTACAGGTTTCGAAAATTTTTATTTTGTTAGGGTTGTGAATGATAATTTTGGAAGATAGTGTTTCTTCTAATTTTCCAAATTTGTGTTTATTACATATGATGTGTTCAGCAAATTTTGATCTAGTGTCTAGATTTTTGAAATAATGACAAGAACGTTCCACACATTTTTATTTAAATAATGTATTCTGTGATGTGTTGAACGTTTTTGTCATTAGATAAAAAATCTAGACACCAAATCAAAATTTGCTGAACACATCATACGTAATAAACACACATTTGGAAAATCAGAAGAGAGAGAGAGAGAGAGAGAGAGAGAGAGAAAAGAACGTCATCAAACCAAAACACCCGATTGATCAGGCTTCAGAAGATCAACGATTCCATAATTTGAATGTTAACATGCAAGACTCATAATAGAGAATTACGTCCACCAACTTTTTGGTTACTTTATTCATTTTATTTAATTTATAAAAAAATTATTTTAAACAATTATATATTTTCGGAAGTTCAATAATATTAAACCATAATACTTAATTTTAATATAAAATCAACCTCCAGTTAGATTCTTAAATTAAATGTGAGGCCTGCTAAAATAGAACATTTAACATTAATGTGTTTGTTATACCCTTTCTTTGGTAAGTCTCCATTTTCTTTAAATTGCATGGCAACCACGAGCACACAAAAAAAAAACTCATTTTAAATTTTTTAAAAATTTCAATGATAAGGTTTTCACAGCATTGCCTGCTTCGCAAATTTTGGATTCTTAAATAAACAATTTTCTATTATTTAAAATTAACATTTAATGCAAATGATTATTAAGTGGTTAGCAAATATCAACTTAAGAATATAAAATAAAATTACTTTTGAAAATTTAATAAATCGTGGTTTTAATATTTACAATGATCTCAGATGATATTGATTAAACAAAAAAAATAACGTATTCTTTAAGTTGATAAATTTATTTACACTTTAACTATTTAGAATTTAAATTTTTGTTTAAATCTTTTTTCCAAGTATAAAATTTCCTTTAAAGCAAGATTAAATTACAAAGTATTGTTTTAACCAGAGTTCAAATTCTGACATTTTAAACTTGATCCAATTTTGATATCCACTTGCAATGAACATCATTTCTAATAAAGGTCAATTTTCAGACTTTCCATATCCAATACAAAATGCCTGGTCGTCTGTTTTCTATTGTAAATCAGAAACCGAGTAGAGAGTATTCATTAAAATAAATAATAAGAATGAAAATCAAGACAACTGTTTGCAAATCCTTAATGCTTTCAGATATTTTGCACAATATCCTCCTTAAGTTGGAATGCGGCAGGCAAGGAATAACGAACAAGGGATCACAAAGTTTAAGAACAAATAATTTTTAAAAACTTATGACGTCACCATCCAATTATTCCTATTTTCAATAAAATTAAAAATTTTCTATTCTTTCTCATCAAAACCCTATCACATTTTTTACAAATTGAGACTGGAAGAAAAGCAAAAAAGCTCGACAACGTGTTGTTCCTTTATCTCAGAAACCATATCGACTTTAATTAACTCTGCAGCCCTTATAAGGGCTTGCAATGTTAATTAACATACCCTGGTTTAATTAGCTTTTGCGAAATAATAATTAAAGTTATAGTACAAACATTTATGTAATGCAGTTTTAATTACCCATACAGTAAAATTTCTATATTAACCCTATTAACTGTCGGTCTCTTTCAACCAAAACTTAACTCAAGCGTTTGTTTATGTCTCATTCGTAGCCTGTTCTGCAATCTTCTACTATGTATTCGGCATTGCTTTGCAACATTTCGATCAGAGTTGCAAAATGAACCTAGTAGTCATCACCCTTCCTTCATTAATCCGTGTACGCCTGAAGCAGATCGCGACAGACAAAATTAGAAATGGGAGGACATTTTCCGGCACTTGAGGATATTAGGGAAAATGCGAAACCCCAACAAATGGGTGCCACACAAACTCACAGATCAGAACAAAACTCAGCGATTGAAAGTGTGCTATTCTCTCCTCCAAAGAAGCAAGCAGGAGAGAATATTGCTGAAAAATAGAGCTTGTACGACAGGCATCATATGTCGGTTCAATGGATCAGTGTTATGATCTGGGGTATGGTTTCTGGCATTATCATATCCCTGAAAGGCACCTTCAACCGATCTGGAATTTATCCATCGCTTCAGATCAGATACACATATACATGTTGACTATCTTCTCTGGGGAGGATGGCCAATACGACACATTGTAAGGCCGAAATTGCCTGGGTGTAGTTCAAGAAGCCAAGACTTCCAATGTACTTCTCTGGACCCCTAATTCGCCAGACCATCTTTGGTATAACCTCGACCACGCACTCTTCAGGAGTTGTCAGACGCATGATAGTCTATATGAATTCAGATGCCAGTGGATACCTTCCAGCATCTTCATGACTCGGGCCATCTAGTTTCTGTCGGTTAATCTGGTTACAAGCTGGTGGCCCTTCGTGTCTCGACTGAGTGTGTCCCTATATAAATAATTCTAGCCGCAAAACATATTGAAGCATTACAGCATTAAATTTGATATTATTGCCCCACGAAAGCACTCCGCCGTTTGATATTATTGGCCCAATTCGTTCCTCAACCTTCAACGACAGCAAACGAGTGAATAGAGAGAGAGTGAGAGAGTGAATAGGAAATGTTCGTCGAGAGGATTAGTGGAAGTGTCGAGCCGTGCGTCGACGTCGCTGAAAAAGGGTTCCTTCTCTCTAATCTTACCCAATTATTCGGTTCTGAGCAAATAATTAATTCGTGTCGAAGTCCGAAGGAAAAGGCGAAACGAAAGTGTGCTTGCCTAATGCATTTCCCCAAAGCTCAAAATTGGAATTTCATATTTTACCGATCCCGCGTTCGCCGTTCGCATTATAACACTCATTCATCACGGGACTGAGTTCGGGGGGTGGTATCCTAAATCATTTTAAGAGGTAGGTGGGTAATTTTAATTTCAATTGGATTCCGATAATGAAGCTCAGCCGAAAGTTTCAATTAAGGTCCAACCTCTTCCTAACGTGATTAGCCATCGACGCTCAAAAGAACTTTAAAGTGGCGCTTGCCTTGCCAGACCCCCTCCGAAAATTCTCGCCGGAGCCATTCCTTTGAAAAACCATTATGCACGTTTCCCCACCACGAAATGAATTGCTTGGTCGCTTGCTGAATTTAACGCCGATTTCCACCACTCCAGTGTAATGACACTTGCCTGTGACAGAAGCAGGCACTCTCCCTTTTTTAAATAGCGTCGGTAACATCGAGAGATAAATTACACAACGGACGATTGGTAACAAGATGTTAAGAATCACAGAAAGAACTGTATCGCAATATTATTATCTGATTATTGGGAAAGTAAGCTTTAAAAACTCTTAAAGAAGTTTGCTTCCGTGAGGAGGAGATGAACTCATTAAAGGCAATTTCAGCTGAAAAATATTGTCTCAGCGCAAGAAAAACATTAAATAACTATGAAAGATTACTTGTTATACAGGGCGATAGCTTTGCACCACTGTTAATACAGAACTTTATTACAACACATTCCAACAATTTGCAGCCCAGTTAGTTGATAGTGAGTGTAGACGGACGGAGCTACTACTCACACAGCCCGAATCTCAATGGAACGAATGAAATCCGCGCCATTCCGGAGGACATGTTGCAATGCGTTTCCAAGAATATGTGCCGCCACGTTCGTTTGTGCAGGCAGGAGAATGGGGGCCACGTTGAACATTTGCTGTAAGCTCAATCAGTTTCGAATTGAGTAAAAAATATCCACTGCAAATTTGACGTCGGTACGTTTAATGGTTTTCATGGTTTTAATGGATGTTTAAAAATTCGGTTAATGTTCACTATCTGTACAATTGCAAACGCCAAGTCCCACTCTCGGCCCTGCGGGCCTCACTGGTCACTGTTTTGTGAATTAAAGTATGCCATGATCGCATGTCAGCTTGTATACAACTATCAGGTTAAGAAAATTTAACCTAGAACTCGGCTTCTAGACGGCGTATGAGGTGACAAACAAACTTTCAGACGGAGACAAAATTCTAAAAAATGATTGTTTTGGCTTCTGTTAGTGCAAGATCTATCCCATAAGATTTTCTTAAATATTTTCTATGTTTTACACAGTTTTACAGTATTTACAGCATTATCTTTGGATAAACTGATTTTTGGACCATCTTGTACTAAGAAAGAAAAGTAGGCGCAAATCTACAAAATTTTTTAAACATTCACATGGCGATTCCAATTAAAGTATGGAGGATATGCTATTCAGGACACGGGGAAGAGATATTGATAAAAATAACATGTCATTTCTCAACCGACCACCAGGGCGAAATGTGACGCTGCCGCCATTAGTTGGCCAAAGTGTTGGGCAAATTGTTCTTCTAAAAAAGTCCATTACGCCTACAAGTCATCGGTATGAAAGATATGGACCGTACAGGACAATCAAGTATTCAATGAGGCCACCCTCCTCCAGGGCCAACACCTCATAACGCGTTACAATATGCCCCAGAGGAGCAACTCTGCCAATGAATGAATGCCACCACGGTAAACCACGCTTTTGATGAGATAACCCCAAACCAAATATCTCAGAGGGTAAAATTGGATGAACGGGGTGGGGTGGCAAAGTTGTAGGGAACGCACGACTGATGGCCCTCTCCTCGGAGAAATATCGGAACAACTGTTGAATATCATGTGGGGGTGCACCGTCTTGTTGAAAGGTGACTGTGTTAAGACATCCTCTTTGTGAATGAAGAAATGCTGCAACATGTTCCGATATCGATCCCCAGTCACTGTACAGGTTCGTTGTCCACTTACTATGACTTCCACAAAGAAATACGGACCCAGGAGAAACGTTGCAGCAAGCCCTATTCATACAGTCACCTTTGGCGAATGAAACGATCCTCTTGAACCCGATGAGGATTCTGTGTCCCAAATGCGGCAATTTTGTCTTCACTACTCCGCACTGGAAGAGGGTCTCGTCACTCCACAGGATGCTACAAGTCACGAATCTTCCACCCCGAAATGTCAAAGAAAACTGTTGTCGCCGGCTTGCAATTCGTGGAGGCGATGGAGCTTATAGGGATAGGCACGCTATGATTTGCGCAAACATCTTCACACTGTTGTGTACGCTATATCTAACTCAGGGCCGTCCAAATCGTGCACGTCGCCCGCGTGCAACATAAAAAGCTCGCGGGCAAAGCTCACGGGCAAAGCCGAGGAGATAGTCCAAAACTCAGGAGGGGAGTGGGTATAGTTTTTCCTATGCAGTGTTGCCAGACTTTAGGGGGCGATTCCGTTAAATGAGGCATTAATTCTTTTGTTACTGATACTTGCTTGTTTTTCGTCTCGCATAACATGGCGCACATTCCGAAAAAGCATAAAATCACTGAACCAGTATTTAAACCGGAGTGGGAGAATCTGTTTATTTTTTTCATTTATCACAGATCGGATTCTAAATGCTTAATATGCAATCGTGTCCTATCGGGAAAAAGAAAATACAATTTGACAATCGTGTCCTGACATCGAGAAAATTGTCACATTAAAACGTAGGAAATAAAATGGTAAACTGCCTCAGTTTTTTTTGTTGTTTTTTTTACAGTGTCGAATTGATAATTAGCAACTCGACTTTAAGTAACTGATCAACGTAATGTGCAATAGGGGGGGGGGGGAATTACCCGCGTGCACGGGCGCTGCCCGCGACAGAAATCTTGGACAGTCCTGATCTAACTGTCATGCTATGTCAGAAGCACTGCACCTTCCGCTCGCATTCTCCATCGATTGCTCAATAACTGTCGTTGCAACAGCTTTTGCCCCTTGGCGTCCCCGAGGTTTCCTCTCTCTCTGGTCGAACAGCAAAGTTTCCAGTTGCCTCATAACGGTGAGCCATGCGTCGCAAGCCACAATGGACCTCGATGCAATGATTTCTGGCACCGCTATGCTCGTAGTGCCGCGATACCATTCTCGTTGTTCAGGTAAAATAACTTGAACAGTAAGACGCAGTTTGGAAACATCAATACCATTGTGCTTATCATATCCTCTGTCGAGATCACGTATCCTTTATAAGTTATATAAATGAGGTTCGCCATTGTTGTTGTTGACATTTCGCCCTGATGATCGATTGGGGAACGACATCTTGTTACTATCAATGTCTCTTCCTATGCCCTGAAAAGTATACCCTCCAACGTTAAAGCCATTCGGTCCACTGATCACCC
The DNA here is from genome assembly GCA_023313115.1 of Rhysida immarginata. Lineage (NCBI taxonomy): Eukaryota > Metazoa > Arthropoda > Chilopoda > Scolopendromorpha > Scolopendridae > Rhysida > Rhysida immarginata. The sequence continues at coordinate 969,867 of JAHWFO010042544.1, read as the reverse complement.
CGCTACAGGGCTTTGAAAGGAATTAGCATAATTGGAATATCCCTATATACTTGGCCTTTCGTTGGGAGGAATTTTGTATTTTGTGGATCCACTTTTATGAATGATGTCGAGGTCGAAACTGCAGAATAACCTATCCGTTGGTGAGATTAGCTGCCTTCTCCCAAATGATATATATACCTATGAACGATGGAAAAAAGAAAACATGAACGTTCCAAACTCAAACCTTTTGAACGTCAGAATGAGTACAAAGAAGAAACCACTGAACGCTCTATCCATAATCCACTTAAAAATCAAAAGAATAAAAACGATCACTTGTCTTGAAAAAGAAAGCCAAAAAAAATTCTTCACCCTTCCTCCTAACATTAACCTCACCAAGAATATCACCAAAATTATCCACAGTTTCGACCTCAACATCACTCACAAAAGGGGACTACATCGAGGGACTGTAAAGGTTTCATAGATGTATCTTTTTTGTATCGGTTGCGATTAAATGCTACCCCTAATAAAAAAAAACAGCCCTCTTATATGAAAAGGGCCTGGGCCAATGCTCAAGAACAAAGTAGGATTCAGTAAAGCTTCCTCTTTCGTAGATCATCATAGTACTTTAATTGTATCCCATTAAAAATACAGTATAAGGTTTTAGTGTTAGAACTACTCGGCAGTTACCTATTATATCTCTCTAAAACGAGAGCCCTGTTTAAAAATCTCTCCATGCATCCATCCATTCATTCAAGAGAGAGCGAATTCAAATATCTACAACAACCCGGGTGTCGGCTATAGAAATCTCTCTTCCTTCATCCTTAATCCATTGCGCGATTGCATAATATGTCCTCGGAAAGCCCTTTTCTTCTCTCTTTCTCTCCAGCATTTCCCGTCCTTTTGTTCGCCCTAAGCATCGGCATTTCCTGCGTGGCATTAAAGCAGCGTCGCCCTTTTATCTCCTCCTTATGGCGCGGGGCATTATTTGCCAAAATATCGCTCCTGCAAAAGGTTAATAGCCGCCTTTGAGACAATGGGCTCCGACGAGAGAGGCGCGCTCCAGGAGCCATCAACGGCTGACAACAGATGCCAGGCGCGCGGCTTGGGTGGATGGCTTGATCGCCAAATATGCTTTTTTGAGTGACTGGTGGAAGGGGTAGAGAAGAAGCGAATGCGTAACAACAGACAATGTACCAGAAGAGCTGAGGCGGAGAAATAATAAGAAAAGGGAGCAATATGGGTGGAGAGAATCCTGGCCAATGATTTGAAGGACAAAGTGCGGAGGGTGTATTTTGGGGAATCCACTAAAAGGTCATAAAAACACGGAACACTATGCAGAAAGAGGACATTAAGCGTTCAGTGCTCTTCACCAGTGTACACGATATGAATTGGATTTGGAGAATGAATGAAAACAGTAATGAAAAACACGGTGACGTGTAGTACCTAGTTTTAAATAATTAAATAAAAAAATAAATAAGCCATAATTTCCCGCCAAAAAATTCGTCTGCATATTAGCTAAATGAGGCTATTTTTATCACCTGGAACCGACATTTCTAACGCTTTATTATAATACAGAGCGAGCATAAATTATTGCTATCATATAAAACTGGAAAAGCTATCTCTATGCGATATACAACAGTGAAAACAGACACTCTCAAAGATTTTAGCCGCTTCCATTAAAATGACTGATCCCAGCATGCAATGTGGTATTGGATCATAATGACGACTCTCGAGCGAAAAGCGGTGTGTGCGCTATGGTTATGGAAATTAAAATCTCCGATTAATTTTCAACGACATAACCGCTTGGAATTTGGGGAAGATCTATCTGATCATTAAATGGCTGGCTCAAACTATTTCAAGCAAGAGGAAGTGGGTTACATCAGAAGGGACGTCGAATGAAAGTGTTGCAAATATTACAGAAGCGTTACCCGCAGCCCAAAATTCAACGCGTCGTGCAAGCTTGGAACTGAACATTACAAAGGAGCACTATCCGTTAAGGGTTTGCACAAAATTCACTTAATTTCTGAATTGGAAATGGACGACAAAGTCGCGACCACAGGGCTTTTGATTGCGATAAATTCAAGCGCAACAAAATGCCTATTCATTTGGTACATCTGTTGTTTACTGCATACACCACTAAGTTTTGGCGCAACACTTTAACAATGGCACATCTGTGTTTATCCTATTCTGTAGCCGCGGCGTTTTGCGTTTGCAGTAAAACTGCTTGATAGAATCGACAATGAAAACGCTTTCCTTTCCAAGATTTCTTTTCAAGATTCCAAATAGAGATGAGTAAATATTGTGTGTCTGGAAAAGTTAATAGACACAATCACAGGACTTGGGGATCGGAAAATCCATGTGTTACGCGCGAATATGAGCGGGATAGCGAGAAAGTGAACATGTGGTCGCACTATAGCGAACGGAGGCGATAGGACCGTTCTTCTTCGCTGAATAAAACAATAAATAGCACAAGTTACCTGGACTTGCTTGAAAATTATGCATTACCAACCATGGAGGAACATCAGCCAAGTGCGTTTTTCCAACAGGTGGGTCTGTCATCCCATTCTCGTTCGGGAGACACTCGATCACCATTTCCCAGACGTGATGGCCCGATCTCTTGGCCGCCATGTTCAATCGACATAACGCCTTCCAATTTTTTCCTATGGGGGTACGTTAAAGATAAGGTGCATACCAAGAAATAAACGACTTGCCTGAAATGCGCTGACGAATCGTCCAAGCCATATCATGCACCAGAAGATGATATCGTCAAGCACATTTGGAGAGATATCGAGTATCTAGATATTTTACGGGCCACAAAAGGAGCTCATATCGAGATGGACTGATTCGTGGTAACATGACTATAACTATTATAAAAACTTTGAAAGTTTCCATTTTTATTGTTGCAAACGACAGAGAGATAGCTTTTCTAGTTATAACAATATGAAAGTTTCTTATAGTACCAATAATTTACGCCCACTCTTTACATTACTCTAAGGCTTGGGTCACACGAGATTGAAGTGAAGCATCACGTTTTATTCAGCACATTCCCTTCCCAAATAATGCGTGCTAAGGTAACGTAAAACGCATGTTGAGCTGAGCTAGTCCTCGGAATGTCTTTCGGAGCTTTTCCCTTATCTTTATAGCCCCAATAATTGGCGCTGTTGTCAATACGTACTCGAGAATTTGCATTTTGGATATTTACCTGCGTTTAATGCAAATTCTCAGCTACGTAGACCACAAGAGCGCCACCTTTTCCATATCGGCGATGGTTGAAACTTCAGTATTTTTTTAGGGTTTTAGCATCATATGTAATGTGATAAAACTCTATTAACGACGGTACAAATGTATGTATGCTCGTATGTACGCATGTATGTGCGTATGTTACACGCCATAACTTCTGAAAGGATTGACCTAGAGGCTTGAAATTTTGTACACACGAAGGCCCTATACAGAGGACGGTGTGAAAAATATAGCGAATCCTCTAGGGTAGCGCGGGGCCTCTCAAGGGCCACTTGTATGAATTTCATGGTTACTTTTTATCTTTTGAACAGAGGCCTAAAATCCTGAAATTTCGTAAATTTATAGTGAGGTTCTAAAAAAATAAAACCAATATACAAGAAAAGTGATATAAGCCTCTAGGGTCCCGCCGGAGGTCCCCAGGCCCAAATACAATTGAAGCTATAATATTTGAACGGAACGACCTAGGAACCTGAAATTTTGTATATTCATAATGTGGTACTAAAAAGATACTGCAAATATACAAAAAAAGTAATATAGGCCCCAGCAGAGCCCCAGAGGCCCCAAACACAAGCAAAGCTACAACTTTTAAACGAAATTTTGTTTACTTATAAAAAATTACTTAAAAATTTAGTTAATATACACTAAAAACTGGTATAAGCCTCCTGGATCTCGACAGGGAGCCTCAGGCCCCAATCACAAATCAAGCTATAACTTTTGAAGCAGAAGTCCAGAAACCTGAATTCTTGTATATTTATAGTGTGTTACTTAAAATTTTAGCTTTTATACACTAAAACTTATATAGTCCTCTGGGGCCCTGGTAGGGGCCCTAAACACAAACAGAGCTATAATGTTTGAACGAAAAGGATTAGAAATCTGAAATTTTGTATACTTATAGTTTACTAAAAAATTTAGCTAATATACACTAAAAACTGATTTAAGCCTCTTAGGTCTCGACAGGGACCCTGAAGCTATAACACAAATCACAAATCAAGCTATAACATTTGAATAAAAAGGTCTAAGTACTTGAAGTTTTGTATTTTTACTTAAAAATTATAGATAATATACAAGGAGCTATGACAAATGAACGGAAAGGCACCTTAAATACAATTGAAGCTATGACGTTTGAACGGAAAGACCTAGGGACCTGAAATTTTGTTTAATTATAGTGTGGTACTTAAAAATTTAACTAATATATATTAAAAATTATATAAGTCTCTTTCCAGGGGCCATGAAGCCTCAATCTCAATAAATTTTCTCTATAAATTTTAAACCAGAAGTCCAGAAACCTGAAATCTTGTATATTTATAATGTGCTGCTTAAAATTTTAATGATGAAAAATTCCGCAGCCTGGATTCGAACCAGGAACCTTTTTTCATCATTAATTTGAACAGCTGCGGTTGGCGTACAATAAAACCCTCACCGAACATCTTATGATTTATTCTTTAAAATTTTAGCTATTACACACTAAAACTGATAGTCTTCTGAGGCCCTCGGCATGTTTATTTTTATTGTATAGAGGATTTTTATTGTATTTGAAAAATATGTGCCCCTCCACTTATTATAATTATAGTCACGAGCCGCTACTGCTCGTAATATTTTGATGTTAAAACCCTTATATCGTTGGATAACGATGCCCTATTTTTTTTTTTTTGCCGGAATCTTTCCTCCCATGCTGTTTTAGTCCCTCTACTAAATTTATTGCCATTCCGGTTATGAAATCGAGCTACAGATGGCTCTGAGCACTGTCAGTTTAATTACAAACACCCTCAATTTTAACAATAGTTTCACTTTGCATCAGTCTTTAATTTCAGAAATCCGCATTTGAAACATTCAGGTACCTTGATCGGCAAACTGCAATTTTCCCAGGGGGTGAAAATTTAACAAGAAAGACTATTTATTATAGGCGCGGGATTTCAATTGCTTCCGCTCAAACAGCGACCACAAGATGAAGCAAAAAAACGCAAATTATTCTTTATCAGAGATTAATGAGAGCATAAAACAGGAGAGCACAGAGGAAAAAGGGAAAAGGTTATTGGAGGCCGAATAAGAAGCGGGGGAAACGGTTGGCTGGAGCTCGATCCATCCTTCCGAGAAGTCAGGCAAGAGTTTTGCGTTAATCTCTCGCAAACACATGGATGGATATCTTGCTGGAAACGTTTATATTGAACCGACGAAACGCATTTTAAGAGTTTATTATGAATTAGTGTTTATTAAATGGTCGCAATTTCATAGTTGAAATGGTAAAGAATGAATGAACCGATATAATGATGGAAAACCATTTAGTAATGCCACGATGTCGATTATCCGTGCATCAATGTGTAATACCTTCCCCTATCCATCAGTATCATTGTTATTTCTCTACAAAAAGGTTAGATTCTAACTTGCGATTATAATTTCTGCCCCATCTACCTTAATAAAATGTACCATTTGATCTCAAAATGTTCAGGCCTCTGAAGTATTTTGTATAGTAAGAAAAGATTTCAATACGGATCTTGAATTTTTTTGTACCACAAGCAAGTACTTTTTTAGACAGAAAATTTGCTTTCAAGCTGGGCAAGATAATAAGTAGGAGATTATATAACTAATTAGAAATATTTTATTTCCTGTGAAAAACAATGTTTATCCTCTTTCTTAACAGAAATAAAACCGAAATTGCTTTACGGAAGTCTATACAAAATAAGCTGCATGTTCTGGATCTACTAAAATCATATAAATTTCCATTGTATTAATAGTATGAAGAGACCACGCTCAGAATAGGCCAACGTAACGGAAGCTTATGTTTCAATTGAAAAGGCCGTTTTAGGCGGAAAATAAAAACTTTGAAGCGCACGACCACAAAACTTTGGGCATATTCCAACTTTTTCCAATGGATTAAAACCATGTGTTTAATGTTTTATTTCGCCCCGTTTGGTCTGATTTAAAGCATGCATGCGGATTGGCATAAAGTTAATAAGGTATTGAAGCACTTGGAATTTAATAGAAGGCCAGGCATTCATCAGACATCTCCTTAGTTCTCGCAAATTCTAGGAAGAGGATCTTGCTGTCGTATTTTGTTTTTTCCAACATGTGCCGAACATGGTCTGTGAGGTTGAGATCTAGGAACTAATAAATGACGGAAGTCATCTTAGTACCACCGCTGAATTAATCCTGTGCGAAGAACAGAAGGGTCATTCCATTATCAGATCACCCAGGGAAAAAAAAGAAATGTCACCCACCACCTCAGATTTTGACATTTTTTTTTTTTTTACATGTTGCTATTACCAAGTTATGAAACCATGCCAAATTATTTTGGCCTAAGTCAAATACTTTCGGAGATATAGGGTGTCAAAAAGTTTAAGGTATTTACTTTAATTTACTTAAACTAGGCGTTTTAGGTATTTCCGCAGCTCCGCGATATCCGTGGCGCTTGTTATAAAAATATCATAACTCAGTCAAAAATGAAGGTATCAATACCATTTGTTTTACTGTCTTGTATAAAATATGCCAAATCTGGAAAAAAAATAGCCTGTGTTCCTATTTTTACATGTAAAATTATTAAGTAGCGGAAGAATGGAGCTACTTATTGTTTTCACAATGTCCGTCTGTCCATCCGTCCCCTTCATAATTTCCGCATTTTTTGAGGTAGAAGGTTGCAATTCGGAATGTATCTTACCATGTGCATGTGCACCTTCACTTTTATTTTGGTTTTGATTGGCCCATTGGGGTCGGTGTTTCGGGAGCGAAAATTAGATCTACCTTAAGTATTTATGCATATAAAGGAGTGAAATTCGGTATGCAGATTCCTCTAAGCAAGATCAACATTACTGCAAGGTTTGGGCCAAATAGTCTCAATAGGGTCGGAGTTGTGGGGGTGGCAGTTACTTGGTCTTTAGAACTATGCCAACATATGGCATGTGATATATCTTTCGATCGGAAATGACGAGAAACGAAAGAAGATAGAGCTCTTTTTCATTTTCTAAATACTACGTACGAGAAAATCAATTTTTCGATTAAAAAAATGAGGGGGGGGGGGTAAAGTGCAGATAAAAAGGTAAAAATAGAAGACCTCAGCGCTTCCGCTACTTTCCTATACCTTCCTCGGGAAGATTAATTTCTTGTTAAAAAATAAAAACAACAATGTTTTTCATTTTTTTAATCGGTGAACATATTTTTTCAAAATTCGATTACAAGGTGAGGCAGAGTAGTTACCAAGGTGGTTTTTTTTTTTAAATAAACCTTAAGTTATGGCCTAAATTAGTAATAAATAAGAATAATGGGGTTTTACCTGCATTTATAGGTTCCCCCCTATTAAATTGTCAGAATTTAGCACAAATTCATACATAGCAAGTGCTTAAGTTGATCACTGGTTAAATAGTGAATAGAAACTGGAGCTGATACACCAAACATCAGGAAATGATATTACGTGAAAAAAAATGGAAAGAAAAATCTGCGACCTTGGTTCGAACAAGGAACCTCGAGTGTCATATGCTCGACGCTTCTACCATTGGGCTATCGCAGACACACATATAGCCAAACTGTCATTATGTGTCTGTCAGTTGTCATGGCGGAAAGCCCAATGGGAGGCAGGCACCTGGCTCACAGATCGAGAATTTCTCATATCCAACCATCAGAAAGTTTGATGAACGTACAGAATAAATAGTGAATAGAAAACGGAGCTGAAAACCCAAATAACAAGAAAATGAATTATTGAAAAATAGAAAGAAAAACTGGCCATAACTTAAGTTTTATTTTTAAAAAAACACCTTGGTAACTATTCTGCCTCATCTTGTAATCGAATTTTGAAAAAAATACGTTCACCGATTAAAAAAAATGAAAAACATTGTTGATTTTATTTTTTAATAATTTTACATGTAAAAATAGGTACACAGGTTGTTTTTTCTAGATTTGGCATATCTTACACAACACAGTAAAAAAATGGTATTGATATCTTCATTTTTGACTGAGTTATGATTTTTTTATAACAAGCTCCACGGACATCGCGGAACTGCGGAAATACCTAAAACGCCTAATTTACTTAAACTTTGACACCCTATAGCTCCGAAAGTATTTGACTTAGGCCAAAATAATTTGGCATGGTTTCATAACTTGGTAATAGCAACATGTAAAAAAAATTGTCAAAATCTGAAAAGGTGGGTGACATGGCCTGGGTGAACTGATATGGAATTACCCAGAACCATTGTCGTCCTGGGAAAAAATGCAATTTGGTCAGCAACAATGTTAAACTCAAGCCGACCTTTCGTAATATCAGGGACCAGTTCCATACAAGTACAAGAAGCTCATGTCATGACACCACCATCAGAAGCTCGAGTTGTTTCGCAAAACCATTTGCCTACCGTCGGTACAAAACAGTGTATTGTGACTTGTCAGCCCACGTAACCTTTTTTCAAAATTCATATGTCCATTTTTTTTCTGATAATATCATTACCTCATGCTTGGAGCATAATTATCTCAGTTTCCATTTATTAATTTCTTTAGGTGTCCAGTCACGATGTTCCAGACATCACTATAATGAACTTTCTCGCTCTTTGCAGAAGCCAAAGGGTTTTAGTATACGAGATACGAAACTGTTGATTTAGATCCGCTTCAATTCCTGGCGCATGGTTCAGTCAGATACAGGGTGATTCAGTCAATTTCTGACCATTTCACTCGAATGACGTGCATTAGGGATAAACAATTGAAAGAATATGAGCGCCATATCGAATTTCTAAATAGTTGGAGTTTGTATTGTTGCAACGGCGCTGCATGAAAATCGTATTGTTGAAAAATGGCGCCCGCTTTATCAACAGAGCAGAAATGCAAGGTTGTCGAATGGTATTTCGAGACAAAATCACCTGTAACCGTGCAAAGAAAGTTCCGGAAGGAGTATAAGTGTCGAGACGCACCAGGCAGGCAAGCAATCATGGATTTTGTCAAGCAATTTCGTGCCACTGGATGTGTTAAAGGCAAAAAAAAAAGGCGGGAGCGAAGCTCGTGTTCAAACGGCCGAAGTTGTCGAAAATGTTTGCACAAGGTTGGTCGATTCCCCTACCAAAAAATCTGTTCGCCGCCTATCCATTGAAGAAGGGCTGTCGTATACCATGACGTGGCGAATTTTGAGAAAGGGTTTACACCTGTTCCCGTATAAGATCCATGTTTATCAGGAGGTAACAGACACTGGAAGACAGAAGCGACAACAATTTGCGATGGAGTCTGCGGCAGAAATGAAAGCCATTCAGGACATTGTGGACAACCTGTGGGTGTCAGATGAGGCCTTCTTCCATTCTGTCAGGTGACGTTAATAAACACAACGTTCGTTTTTGGGGTTCCCAGCACCCTCATGAGATCCATAAGTCACCACTTCATCCACGAAAGGTTATGGCTTGATGCGCAATTTCCAAAAGAGGCATCATTGGTCCGTTCTTTTTTGTGGGCACCGTAACGTCACAGGCTTACCTTAACATGTTGGAAACCTTCTTCATCCCCGAGCTGCGAAGGAGGCGTATACCGCTTCGACATCAATGGTTTCAACAGGAGGGGCTAGGCCTCACACCACTAATGAAGTGCTAGACTTTCTCAATCAAAAATTCGAAATCGTGTCATTTCAAACAGGTTTCCAGATCGACTCGGGGATGGCTTTCTTTGGCCCCTACGAGTCCTGACCTAAACCCATGTGATTTTTATCTCTGGGGGTTCCTTAAAGCTAGTGTGTTCACTATAGCACCAAGAACCCTAGACCAGCTGCGACAAAGCATCGTCGACTGCTGCACCCTTGTGGATGCAGAAATCCTGGATAGAGTTATGAACAACTTCACCATTCGGCTGCGAGCAGTTCAAAACGTTCGTGGTGGCCACATTGAGCATATCATCAAGACTTTTCCACGGGAATATAAACTCCGAACTGCTTAAAATATCATACTAAAATGCTAAGTTTGTAAACATTAATGGGTCAATAAATCATCGTACTGAAATGGTCAGAAATTGACTGAATCACCCTGTACCATGGGTCAATTGTTGTACAGTGGGTGTCCTATCTTAAACGACGACAGTCTCGCAAATTATTGATCGTCTTTGGGCCACAGTCGCCACTTTTACACAAAGACTATGGGATCTTTTTCCAGCGGTTGAATACTCTGGATATCGCATCAAAGTCGGCTGCTCTGTTGTTTCAATAGTGGCTCCAACTAGACGAGCGCCAACAATGAGTCCCTTTTCGAAATAAATTAGATCACTCTTTTCCCCAATTTCAGATCAAATTCTATGATTAGACTCACTCAAATCCTACTTATATCAGTAGACGCTTCAATCACATGACCTCAAACTATTTTACAAAAAGAAACGGATTTAAACCAATTTACGGATGTGTCACGTAGGCTTCTTACAGGTAGGTACGAAATTGAACTAAGTTTCTGTACAAATGAAATAATTACAAAATATCTCTCCAACAACTCCAACAGGCCAGATTTCATTGAGAACTCAGGCTCTGTTCGATTCTTTACGTGTGTCAAAAACTTTTTAAACCCGCCGTCCAAAGTGATCGGGCTCATAAAGCGAAAGACGCAGGCCTACCCACCCAACCACCTCACCTTCTGAATTCAAAAGTAAATTCTTGCAAAATTCAAAAAAAAAAAAAAAAAGGAGTGGAGGTAAAGGGGGTAGGGGGTAGGAAGAGAAAAATTTTCATTCGTAATAAAAAAAATTGCGAAAAATGATTTTCTTCCTTTTCAGTGAATCCCTCCATTACTCTTTCTGGTCGGAACGATTTGCGCAGCCGCAATTCGAAAGAAGAAAAAAAAATCCATCGCCTCGTCGAGGTTGCCTGTCTGCAACATATCTACATTATTTCCTGTCGGAGAAGAATGCGTTCATCTGCCGACCCACCTAAACGGAACTTTCCCATCATTAGTCAGTCCGCAATCCTTCATTTTGTCAGATGAATTTCGCCAGCGCCCACACATCCGCATGGAGGGGCGTGCGCTATGTTCCAACCAATCCACACACACATACACCACAAGGCTCTTCGAGTGAAATGATTTTCAATTACGCAATTGACATAGGATACACCAGTCATACGTTCCCAAAAATACCTATTAAAAATGTATTCGAGAATATTTATAAATGTAGCAACAACTTGTGCCCCATATTTTCCAAATTAAGCTGTTCAACAGCTCTTTGAGAAAAAAATTGTTTCGTGATAATGTTCTCTTTTCTCTTCATTCCATGAACTTCATACATGTGGGGAAATTTCATGGAATCTAGAAATAATATTGTCCTCGACGTTGTCATACAAATATATCCCGCTTGAAGTCGATATATATGTATTAAGCTGCTTGAAGTTTGGAATTGGTTCCGATGATAGCCTCATTAAGCGGGAATCTTCAGAAACAATAAAATCTTGCAAACATTCCAAGAAAGAGGTTTTTTTTACGAGGCTAACGAGAAAGACAGGCTCCGGCGATGAAAAATCA
>JAHWFO010042544.1:931237-957804 GCA_023313115.1 Rhysida immarginata | reverse complement strand
TTAGACATTGTTGCCTAAGTAGAATCAACAATGTCTAACAATTGAAATAGTATGTTTAACTGGATACGCCCACTCCAACTTTCGTTGGACAAAGTATATTTCGACCAATAATAAGCCCTAAATTTGGTCGACTAAATTATGACGTTTCAGTTGGTTTTTACGAGGCCAACGAGAAATACAAGGCCCTGACGCGGAAAAGTCGCCTGACCGTAGCAGTCCAACAAACAATCCAACTTTCATTGTTTTCAACAAACGAAAAAATACTGATTGTTAAAAACCAAGATGGAAACAATGACGGTTACATTGTTACTCGGACTTCTATGGTCAGATGACTTTTCCGCGTCTGAGCAACACCTTCCAGACAGAGGGCCTGATAACGAAAACGTCAAACATTGTTACATCATTAGTCGACCAAATTTAGGGCTTCTTATTGGTAGAAGCAGGATTAACAATGGTCGACTTATGATGATATAACTATAATAATGTACGACGTTTCCGTTATCAGGCTTTATGCCTATACAGTGTTCAACGAAAGAAAAACTGGGCGTGTCTAATTGAAATTGAAAGTTCAACTGGACACGCCCAGTTTTTCTTTCGTTGGACAGAGTATAGGTGGTGTTGGTCTGGGTCTGTCTTTCTAATTGGCTTTGCGGTTTTTACGTAGCCAACGAGGAAGACAGGCCGGGGCACTAAAAAGTCATATGATCAAAGTAAATCGAGCAACAATCCAATCTTCATTGTTTCCAACAAACGAGAAAACGCTGATTGTTGAAATCCAAGATGGAAGCAAAGAAGGTTGCAAGATAAAAAGTCAATGACCAAAACTTTTTATCTTCTTTTTATCGCAGAGATTGCAAGAGCTCTTTTCGAACGTTGCTCTTGGGATCCCGTGTACTTATAGGCGGCTCTCTTAACCCTGGCTGGAATGCCCTAACTTAAGGACACTGATGGCATTCAGGAGTCGATTTTTTCTTATCAAGTTGGGATGCTGCACGACGAACATTAGTTCGGGTTCTTGGCAAAAACATTCCGAATTCTGACGATGATTTTACGGGAGGTCGACTAGGTTTTTTGTAATACTAGGTAATCACAAAAGTTCTTGCTGTTTTTAATTCCGGAAAACAAAATGATGTACACAAAAAGTAGCGCATTGCTAGTCCCCAAAGTAATCTCCATTGGCATCTAGCACCTTCTGCAAACGTGTCTCCAATTGATCAATCCCATGGCTGTCCATGAGTCAAAGAAGTCCGTGAGTGCCTTTCGCAGGTCTGTATCATTGGTGTAGGAGTTTCCACGAAGATGGTTGTCCAGAGAATGGGAAAGGTGATAATCCGTTGGACCAAGATCTGGTGAGTAAGGTGGATGACACAAAGTTTCCCAGCCAAGCCGCTCTATGGTTTCCCTGGCCGCCCGCGCCACATGTGGCCAGGCATTGTCATGAAGGGAGAGCACCCCTTTGCGATTCACCGATGCCGCCGCCTTCTGCTGCAATGCCTGTTGCACACGTTCCAACTGCTGGAAGTACAGGTCCCCAATGATGATTTGGCCAGTTGATAACAAGCTCGTAGTGAACTTGCATATCTTCTATCACTTCCTTTTATGGCAACATAAAAACGCCAAGAACTTTTGTGGTTATCTAGTAACTTGCACTTCCTGAAGCTTCACCTCTCCTCGTTATTTGCCAAATAAGCTGTGGCTATCTGCCTTCTTCCAGTCGACTTAATAATATTGGAAAACCCTTTTTGCCAAGAGGTCATTTTCATAACGCCTCTCTTTTTTACACTGATGGAAAAGAACTTCTACTTGGAGATCTATTACCATGGTCCTTAAATCTTATGGTCTGTGCACACGTGCGCTCTCCATTGTTGGCCTGCTTTGTTTACTCAAGATTAAAAGCACCTAAAGTGAGGCAATAGTCAACTTCTAAAACACAAATCTGGAAGAATTATACTTTTATGCGAGGGGTTTTTGTGTGAATTCCATTTCCAAAAACCGACGCCATTTTCGAATAAGGAATCAACTTTGAAATGTGCAATGTGACCCCTATTTTTAATGGTATTTTCAGATTGTACACAACATTTAGGAAATGTTTTATTCTTGGCATGTTTTCAATTGATCCAACCGTTTAGGAGATAGAAAGGTTTTGCAAAGGTTAGATAGACCAAGAAGAATATGTGTTTGAATATTTATTATAACATTTATTGTACGACCATTGTTTTGCATTACTGTTCTGTTCAAATAAAAACATCCATTTTATAATCCATTGTGTTCAGGAACAATTTCTGTTTTTTGCCTTTTCTTTAAATCCAAACACACCACACATTCGCTGCCTCTATCTCCTAAACGGTTGGATCAAAGGAAAAAACGCCAAGAATAAAACATTTCTCAAATGTTGTGTACAATCTGAAAATACCATTCAAGTAGGGATTTCCATTGCAAATTTCAAATTTGACTTCTATTTTCAAAAACGGCCTCGGTTTTTTTGGAAATGGAAAACACATAAAAACCCTCATATAAAAGTACACTAATTCTTCCATTGAATTTAAAAGTTGGCTATTGGTTTACTTTAGGTGAGACACCCTGTATGAAGAACGTATGGAAAATTCATTGTTGCGGCCATTGTGATTCCTATTTTATATGATGATTGGTTCTTGTTTTGCAGCAAATTCAAACTTTAGAAGTACATTCCCCTCTAACTTTTAGCAAAAACGAAGTGTTCAAACTGCACGTTTATTGCTGGGGGGACGCCCCTCCGAAATAAAATTCTAGGTACGGCTCTAAACAAGAAGCAATCATCATATGAAATAAGAATCAAAATGGTTGCCTGCAACAATGATTGTCCATACTTTTTTTACATAGCGCTTTACTCAAGATGAGACTTTACCCACAGAAAAGCTTATTGTACTTAATGTATTTTAACAATCGTAGAACGTAACAAAAGCAGCAGCTATTATTGTACAACAATAAAATTTTACTGTAAATTTTTTTGTTAATTTACTTTACAGAAATGGCTTACCATTGTGCTGTTTCACATTTGCTGCCCCTTCACGCTTACTTTTTATTGGCAAAAGCATGCACCAAATGACATTATCACGGTGACCTTAGTAAAGTTTAACAGGCCTGAAATCTCGCGAACTAACTTTCCACCTACAGCTTTTTGCAAAAGCTAAAATGTATTTTTCAAACAAACATACAGATTGCGAAATAAAAAAATAAAATCTTGTAAACATTCCATGGAGGAGCTTTAGCAGTGAAGCAGAAATACATTTATAGACAAGAAATTACTCCCCCGTGTAGGATAAGGCACATAGCAGACCCTGCTGTCATCTATTTTTATCCCTTTATCTGCACTTTTTTCCTCTCCCCAAGTTTTTAAATCAAAAAATTGATTATCTCGAACGTAGAGTGTAGAAAATGTAAAAAATCTCTTCTTTCCTTTCTCATCATTTCCGATGGAATGACATATCACATGCCATATGGTGCCATAATTCTAACGACCAAGTGCCTGCCACTCCCGCAATTCTGATCCCACTGGAACAATTAGGCCTAAACTTCATAGTAATGTACATCTTATCTAGAGGAATCTGTATACTGAATTCCACTGCTTTACGTACCTAAATAGCGCATAGATCTTTAGTCCTCTCTGAATCCCAGCCCCGTAATTCCGACAAAATTCTTTTTAGGTGGTGTTGCCCCAGTGCACCATTCAAAACCAAATTAAATAGTGAAGGTGAACATGCCCTTCATTACGAATTTCAATCTTCTACCTCAAAAAATATAGAAATTATGAAGGGAACGGACGGACTTTATAAAACCAATAAGTAATTCCATTCTTCCGCTACTTAATCTACAGGGTGAATACAAAAGTCTGAACCCCCCTTTTATTTTTTGAACCGAAGCAGATATGTCAATTTTGATGAATCCAATGAATAGGAAGTTGTGGGTGGCCTATCCCATGGTGCACTTTTCATCATCCCAAATATGCAAATTAGGACACATTCAAAATTTATCTCAAAAACCGTAAGGGATAGAGAAAAAAGCCCAATTGGAAACTTGTTCAGCATAAAAAAACAAACAAAACAAAAAAAAACCCATCCATTTCGGACCAACCAATCACCCACAATCATGACTGTTTTTTGACCATTTCCGGAACAATGTAGCTTGTCATCCTGGAATTGTTCTGTCTTCTGTGCGCTGAAGCATGCCTTTTATTTGCTTTTCCGCATGAAAGTGAATGTGAGAATGGTAATTTATGTTAATTTTTTGATTTGCATGGTTTACATGGTGGAAATATCAACATTCAGTTTTCCTTGTGCAGTGTGACTGTTTGTAAGCTACAAACAGTTCACCACGTGATTGTGGGTGATTGGTTGGTCCGATTTGGATGATGTTTTTTTTTGTTTTGTTTGTTTTTTTATGCTGAACAAGTTCGCAATTGGGTTTTTTTCTCTACCCCTTACGGTTTTTGAGATAAATTTTGAATGCGTCCTAATTTGCATATTTGGGATGATGAAAAGTGCACCATGGGATAGGCCACCCACAATTTCCTATTCATTGGATTCATCAAAATTGACATATCTGCTTCGGTTCAAAAAATAAAAGGGGGGTTCAGACTTTTGTATTCACCCTGTAGATTATGAGCACTTGAGCAATCGTGCGTCGACAACGCGATATCACGTGCGCGCGCCGATGTCAGTAATGCTTTAAACATGAACAGAAAGTAGCAATATATTCCTTCTTGACAAATCGATTGTTATATGACATGCCATTATCTTGGTATTGTTTACACTCACTGTTTTAGCACATGAATTTGACTTGAAGGGATCCACGAAAAATTCCGAAAAGTTGATACGGCCGAGCTAAGACTTTAATGGTCATATTTCTGAAAACAGAATTTGAAAAAATTAATTTGTTTTCAAGTTATCATGCAAACGGCGGACGGACGGATAAACGTACAGACCAAGGGCGCATTCTTTTAAGTAGCTTTTTGCTAAAGCTCCTAATAAATACTAAAATTGTGCTTAAAAACAGGAGATTAAAAGGATGTTAAAAAGTGGATAAAAAAGGATAAAAAGTGGGGGATATTTTTTACCCCACTTTTATCCCAACCTTTAACCCCACTTTTTAATCTCACGTTTTATTCCTCATTCTTAACCCTTACTTTTTTCAATGCATATCCTCATTTTTGGTCACAATTTTTTATTTTCTATGTTATCCCCTTTTTTATCCTCTCTTGCACCACTTATAGGGAGTGCAAGTGTGACGTCAGTCCTTGGAATTCTTCAGTCACGTGACTCGATTTGGTTCCAAACAAGTCTTCTCGCTTCGGGATTTAACATGGTTCCAACGTAGGGATGGAATAAAAGCGTTTTGTATAAGCCCAGTTTTTATAACACATTTAAGATGTGAAATTGTTTAGTTCCTCACTGCTCAAGAAGGAGCTAAAACAGCGATTTAGACATCTATCGTTTTCCCAAAGAAAGAAAGATCCGCGAACGATGGCATTCTTTTGTTAAGTGATTAAAAATGATTAAAAAGCGTTCTAATATTAATGTATAAATTATATAATGGGAATAAATGTCTTAATAATAATATAAACTACACAAATTAACATAATAATTTAAGAGATGTCATTTTTACTGGCCACCCGTTTCAACGTTACTAGTACGTATATTGCGTGGTTCCAATGTTTGGAACCAGCGATCCCATTTCCTAGGCTCTCGGCCCGTTCATCGCGCAAATGACGTCAGCTGTGACGTGGGCACTTGCACTCCCTATAGGGAACGTTTTCCTTAAATGTAGGGTATGACCCGTATCGAAGGACCAAAATGTTAACTTTAACCACCATTTTGGTCAAGTTCCGAATAGATAGAACATGTGTGCCTATTATTGCTTTTACTTACTTTTTGATGTAGGATATGACCTTTTCCATCTAATTAAATTTATAGATGGAATGTACTTAAGTTCGATGAAAGTAAATTTGACCACTCAAAACTCACGATGACTTTCT
This sequence comes from Rhysida immarginata, assembly GCA_023313115.1. Lineage (NCBI taxonomy): Eukaryota > Metazoa > Arthropoda > Chilopoda > Scolopendromorpha > Scolopendridae > Rhysida > Rhysida immarginata. The sequence continues at coordinate 951,794 of JAHWFO010042544.1, read as the reverse complement.
GTAGATCCAAACGTTGGCGGCTTTTCTAGATGAAATTCCACATAGATGTTGATATTCGATGATAACAGTCTTAAAACCAAATCGATGTTTTCTAGACCATCCTCGGAGATATTAGCTTTTATTATTAATAAAAATAATAAACTACCTCAACGCTATTCAAAACGGTATAGAATCTCAAATGTTTGATAAAATTATCGATAAATTGAACTTCTAACAGAAAAATTATTCACAATAATATTCGACCATGTTCGATCTTATTAATTTCTCCTTATATTCATTCATGACATGCCGTTACGAATTGTTTGATGTCCATGATCAATATTTATCGATTGGCGAGAACAGATTTTGAAAAATGTTCATACGATTCGAGAAAATGGAGTTAAGACAGACAGACAGACAGACAAAATTTTCCACTAATAGCATAAAGCACCTTTCGGTATTTAATAATGTTGAAACAGTGTTTTGTTCCTGTATAATAATTTTGGTAAGTTTGTGTACATACTATCTGACGCACGTATATTTAATAATAAAAATTATTGCCCTTAAATATATACGCAAAAGTTGTTTTCTTTTTCAGCGATTTGAAAAAGAATTAGAAAATTGACAGAACTATTAGTGAACGCTTCGCTATTGTTGATATTTATCAATTTTTTTTAATAAACGACAAGAAAACAACTGTGAGGCGTCATTTATAAATTTATTGTTCAATTAACGCGGATTTATTCGACTTCACGGGAACGCATCTTCGGATCGATATTGAGAATTCAACGATTCTGGAAAACGGGCGCTGGCAAATGTTACAGAAAATTCAATTAATAACAAGATACGCTTAGCTATCCACTTTCCTAAGTGCTTACATTTAAGAGAATCGTTCTCAAATGTCACAAATAAATCGCAATTGGAAAAGCCGCAATGCTGGGAACCCAAATGACTCTATCGAGAACACAACTTTTTTTTTTCAGATTTGTTATAACTATTTCCCATAAACATTATCCAACTCTTCTTTATATCAAGAAAGAAAAAAAACCTGTCAACATTCACAAAAATAGTTTCCTGCGTTTTATGTCGAGTGCTGGGAAATGAACTTGGCAGAAGGGCTGTCTTACACGGCGTGCCTTTCAATTTATGGGTCTGTGTACCTTTGACGTGGACAGGTGGAAAACCAAGATAAAACTTTAACGCGGGGAGAAAAGTTTTTTTTAAGCATCGCTTAGGTAAACCTGCAGCGGAGTGTTGTGAATTTGAGACAACCAGAAAGAGCGTTGGTATACAATAACTATGTGACGATAAATGAAACAAAAAATATTAAAAACATGACAAAATTTATAAATTTTTTTTCACTCTAAATTATGCAACCGGTGAATTGGTAATCCTCATAACCTAAAAGTTTATTTAATCTAAGGGTGGAACAAAAGTCAATCCGGATAGGTTGAGATTAAAAATCCAAATTTCTTTAAAAAGAGAAACTACTAATATTTCAACTAAAAATTACAAAATGAAATATTAAGATTTACTATCTGTGTTATAAATCACGGGAACAGATTCGAATTAAGATTTGTCCTTTGTAGTTAGCAGTTGAGACTAATTTCTTTCATAATTTTCGAGGCCAAATTACTTATTGTAAGGTTTAATTTATATTTTATTATTGGAGACAGCTAAAATTGCCTAATTGGAATTAAGATTTTTTGAAATCGGCCCAGTAGTTCTAAACATTACGGCTTGGGTCACACTAGCGTAAAACGCCACGTAAATACGCCGACGTAACGACGTCGCCAAGCGCGGCGCCATGCTATTTAGCAGAAGTGACATCACTGGCTTCGTTTCGTCGGCGTATTTACGCGGCGTTTTACGCCAGTGTGACCCAAGCCTAATGAGGTTCTACGTATCTTCAATAATAAAAAGGCTAGAAATAAATCGTGTAGGGTATTAGGAAAAATGCCCTTAGGATCAAGTTATTGCATCAATCAGCAGTTATTTTTCTAAAATGTTCAAAAACCGGGGGGGGGGGGGGACTTTTGTTTCATTCTGTATAGCATACAGTTATCAAGTATGTTAATTTACTGTAAACGGCAAGGACCTCAGTTGAAAACTTGCGAGCTTGCATTACCAGAACCACGAATTTCAGATTTTCAACTCAATGTTATCGTGTTATCGACGATGACAACAATATACAGTGTGTGTATAAAAAGTATCGGGAAAAGTTTCGGAAAAATAATTTATTTCAGATATTGGTACAAAAACCTTAAAATTCTTCAAAGTACATCCCTTGAGGGTCGACACACTTTTGCCAGCGGCTTTTCCAGGACTCGAAGGCTCCCTGGCAGGCGGATTCCGGAAGGTCCTTAAGGGTAAGCTTCTCTGACGGCACTTACGGTCCCATGTTGGTGTTCTTTGAGGGAGGATTTCACTTTTGGGAATAGGAAAAAGTATGCTGGGGCCAAGTCGAGACTGTAAGGGGGGTTGGGAAATCGTCTCGACGCCGTTTGGTAGTCGGTCACTTTGGAGCAGGTGTGGCTGGGTGCACTGTCGGTTCTTGACCCTTCTCTTCAGTTGGTTCTTGATGTTGATGACCGTCCAGCGCGGGGCTCGTCCTCCACATCTTTGAAGAGCTTGTGCCATTTAAAAACTGCAATTTGTGACATGCTTTCATCCTTGAACACTTGGCGAATCATGCCCCGTTGACGTCTCCATACCGATTTCCCCAGTCCAACACAAAATTTGATGGCGTACCGCTGTTCAATCGTTAGCCTCAACAAACGCCCGTTTTGAAGGTCAGACCCCACACCACTGAGCACGCTCGGTGCGAGCGCGTTGTGAACTACAGTCACGTCAGGAAAAAATTATTCCCGGTACTTTTTATACAAACCCTGACTTTTAAGCATTCCCATTCTACTTATTTAAGAATCGGAAGTCAGAATTTCAAAAATCCAAAATTTTTAGATTTTATCATTAGTCCCCCTATCGAATTTGGTGCTATTCCGATTGTGAGATTCAGCTACAGATAACTCTATCAGTTCAGTTACAATAAAGCACTGAATAGTACAAGCAGGGCAAACAGCCCGGAAGTTGCCGTTTTGGAGCTACCATCAGCAGAGCTCCAATGCAAAACAAGATCGGTTTCCACGATTTGAAACATCGCTGAACAGCGTCGTTTAACTTAGGAAGAAGACAGGCGCCGGCACTGAAAAGTCATCTGACCAAAACAGGTCTAGCAACAATGTAATCTTCATTGTTTCCATCTTAGATTTTAACAATCAGTGTTTTTTTTCGTTTGTTGTAAACAATGAAATTTGGATTGTTGCTAGACCTATTTTGTCCATGTGGCTTTTCAGTGCCGTAGCCAACGCAAAGGACCAACGCCTCCTAAAGATAAGGCCTGAGCGCGAAAACTTCAGACATTGTTACATCATCATCCGAAGATACGTTTAATCGCATTTCAGGGCTTATTATTGGTAGTAATGCGATTAAACGTATCTTCGGATGATGATGTAACAATGTATGACTTTTTCGCGCTCAGGCCTTATCTTTAGGGGTGCGTTCACTTATTCGTTCGGTGTCATGCTCCGAGTCAATGTGATCACGTGATCAGAGTACTAGCGTCATGGCTCAGAGTCAACATAACGACGTAACAATCGAAGACTTCGATCGTTATAATCATTTGTGTGCAGTATTGCCAATTTAGCCTTTTTTTTCATGCGCTTGTCTTTTGTTGGACATTTATAATAAAAATTAAACAATGCACAGCAACCATCTACCATTCATTTACAAGTCTTCAATTCTCTTCAAAAACTCTCATCATTATTCATTGGTGAACTTGTTATTATTTATTCTTATTATTTATTATTTTATCTACTCCATTTATAAATGAGTATAGAATCATTCATTAATAAATAAACATATACTACTACTTCGTAAATTAATGTATAATGCATGGAAAATAATGAAAATGGGCTTTTAAATTGAACACGTCCCTGCTAAATTGGCAACACTGCTTGTGAACGATTCAAGATATTTTTTCCCCTCTTCGCAACCTCCGGAGGCATCAGCAAAGCATGAGCAGTGCCTATATGGCACCTTTGGTTATGGGGAACCTTTAACATTAAGTTATTTTTTATTGACAGGAATAAACAATAACATATTTTTTATTTTATATTATTTTTATAAAAACAAAGCTCTGGTCATAATTGTAATTTTAATTTATTATCACAGAGACTAGGGTGGCCTCATGAAAAAGATGGAACTGAGATTGAGCATATAAAAATTAATAATTATGCTGAAGAAATTGTCTTGAATCAAATTTTCGATCAATTTAAGCTAAATTTTCGTTTGTATTGGGCCAAGCCTACAACAATGGAAGGCTAACCAATTATGGTAGGCTATGATTGTGCACTTTCGAAAGATAGAGGGGGCCATGTTGATAGTTAAACAACGTATGCGCCAGCTTGAAGAAATAAAGTCTTCTCTTGTTTGTGCGGTTGCCACGGCTCCTAACAAGCGCGCTCGCAAACGATATCTCATTGTAACAAAATTAATCATCGTTGAAGTCGCAACTTTGTTGGCACTCTTCATTGTTGCCGTCGTCTTTCTCATTAAATTTTTTGACTCCGATGACTCCAGCTTGAAAGCAGGAGTAAAGGGAGTTAACCCGAGTCGCATTCCAAGCGAATAAAGAAACAAACTCTGAAAGACTCCAAGCGTACCCTGACATTGGAGGTCAAGGGAGTTAACTCCGAGCGAATAAAGAAACGGAGACCAAATGACTCGGAGCAAATAAAGAAACGGAATCCGAATGACTCAGAGTCACGGGAGTCACTCGGATTGACTCCAAGTGAATAAGTGAACGCACCCTAGGAGGCGTTGCCCTGGCGCTGAAAAAAATCACATGACCAAAATAGGCCGATCAACAAAGTCACATGATCAAAATAAGCCTACTCGATGCTTCGTGTCGAGGAAACCACTCCAGAAATGCTCTTCGCTCGCAGTCGTTCCTGTTTAAAAAATTAACTAACTTTAGTTGTATATTAAAGTTTAATTTAAAGATAACCTTTTTTTATTAAATTTGACATGCTGGTTGTAGGTCCAAAATGGTGACTTCCGAGCAGTTTGCGCTACCTGTATTATCCAGTGCTTTAAAATTACAAATACCCTGTATATGTATTAACAATGGTCTGGTGGTATAACAAAAATTTAAAATGGAATTTACGTTTATTGTTACAGGTATGATTGTATTGAGCTTATTCATGAGGTATACAATATGGCGGCAGCAGCTTTAGCTCCGCCGTTGATTGGCAGCTGAAGCTGCTGCCACCATGTTGTATACCAGCTTTCACACTATGATTGGTTGCTGCAGAACGACGTCACTCTGACGAATAAGCTCTATATTCTTTACATCAACTTTTGAGAGATAAGTAATTTTTCACCTATTCTTTATCTTTCAATGTAAAAATCATAACAATTAACTTAAAAATTTCATCTCCAATCTTCGTTACACCATCCAGATCATTGTTAATTCATATTATTTTTATTTCAAAATCTCAAACATTTTGTTCTAATTATTAACCATCGATGATTCTCTCGATAATGCTGTCAGGCGAAACATGTGAAGAAAGATCTCCAATTAAATATTAAATAAGGAATTAGTATTACTAAAACTATCGCCTGATTGTTTTAAATTTAGTAATACAAAACAATTCTCTTTCAAAAATAAAAGGGTATTTCCAGAAATATTAGTTTTTTAGAGAAACTTTTGGAACATCCTGGATTACGAACATTCCCCTTAGCAATATCGCTGATATCGAACACAGATACAAATTCAGGAATAGTAGCATACGTACCATATAAGAAGCACTTTTTAAAGAAGCCTGTCATCTACAAATGAGAAATTTAATCACGAGCATCTATGCAATTTAATTCTTACTTACAGAAAGAAATAAAGAAAAGTTTAAGGATGATCTTAACTCCCCAAATTGAGATGGGCAATTTTTTGTTCGAAAACTTCACCAGGGTTGCCATTACTAGTCATCGCCATTCTTCTTATTCTCTACCACTCCTCTCCATTTTTTTTTTTTTTTTATCATCCGGATAATAATAATGGCTCTCCATTTTTCAGATCATCATCATTAGCCACACTTTTCTTTGAAATTTTATCCGCGTCGCTCTTGCCTCTTCCCATATCATTATGTTGTTTAACGAATAACTACACCTGTTATCATTAAGAAAGAACTTCGCTCGCGTTGGAGAAAAGAAGGAGATAATCCAAAATGCTTCTCCTCTTCACGCGTCCTTCTTTAAAAAAAAACAAATGTTTAAATGTTTCATGGTTATTTTCCCTCTTAAAACTCGAGAAAAAAGGGCGCGCGAGTTCATTTTAAACCACTTTCCCTGTTTCCATGACAATGGAGATTAACAGGACGGCCGCCGACTTTTCCTTCAATGTCACCGTCACCTTTTGCGCTCCCACTGCTGGAATCATAATCATTAAGTAGGAGTGCGAGGGCAATTTATTTTGTCATCGTTATCATCTAAGGTGACACAACTGTTATTGCCTCCCATTGTCATTATCACCATCATGATCATTATCCGTCGGCGTCACAAGAGACTTCTCGAGATCGATGACCCATTAGAATTTGAAGCGCTCCGAACAAAAACTTTTTTTCTTTTTTCCATGCTCCGCTAGAACTTTTCGCCAAAAGCCAAAAAAAAGGATGAAAGACAACCCTCCCCCCTTTTCCGCCGCAGAGTTAAAAAGGAAAGAAAAGCGCATTTAATCAAAAGTTCAATGAGATGTAAAGGATGGATCCAAAAATCGCCGTGCTTATGGGGGAAACCGTAAACTCTTGCGAACTCTTAATACCGTGTGTCTCAAATGTCACTTGCCAAATGGATTAATTGGTTGCTTTGGTTTTGTAGGTGAAATAGTGAAGTAGAGGAATAATGCTGACACCGGAACAACGTGTAGAGTTAATACTTCTTTGTGGAGATCACTACAGAACATCTCGAGAAGCTGCAGACGAATTTCATCGCCAGCAACCTGATATTCACAAGCCCACCAGCTACACTTTTACGCGTGACAGAAAAAATTTGGATCGTGTGAGACATCGTCTTCGAGTGCGTGGTGCACATTTTGAACATGAACGATAAGCTTGCAAACCTGTGTGAACATAAAGTCAACGTTCATAAACTTTTCATATGGCACGCGACTTCTGAGACACACGGTATTTCGTTGGACGGCCTTAGCGTGATTACACAAGCACTGACCATTGAATTAGAAACGTATGATTACGGCACAAATTACGGCATACGGGTTGGCATAGAGTCATGAAGCGTAAGTCAATGGAAGACCAAGCGTTCACCATGCACTTCTTTAGTTCTCTTAGCGGAATTCTTAGAGGAAGGTCTTGCTGTTGGATATGTCGTGTTCGATAAGCCACTGCTCAAACAACCGTGAATGATGAACAGTAGCATTGCAGGACGGACTAGGTTGACAGCAAAGTTCAGATAGTCCGTGGAAGGCACCCGAACTACATGAACTTAGGGAACCACTTCCGTAATAGCAGAAGCTTCATGTTCCAGCACCACCACAAGAACCTTGAGTTGTCTGATAAAGTATGCTGGATCCATTGCATCAGGGATCTCCCGCCAAACCTAACCTACCATCTGTACAAAACGACGTATATCGTGATTCGTCAGACCACATATCATTCTTCCAGTTACAAAGTTCTAAACGCCGCTGCATTCCTGTTCTTTGCAAAAATCAGAGGCCGTCGTTTAGGCATAAGACTGCCGATTTGGATTCTTCAATTCCAATTCTTCGATTTGGTTCTGCGAGATATGGTTCGGAAACAACGAATGTCCTGTTTCTCCGTACAATGTTTGTTTGTCATCGAGCGACACTTATCCCCTTTTAGATCATTTTTCGGTTCAACGGTTGAAGACTCTGGATGTCGCACCTTTCGAGAATCCAGTCATCTGCTTCGTTGTTTCAATCATGGCTCCAGCTAGACGAGCTCCAACAACGAGTCCCTTGTCAAAATCAGTTGAAGTCGAAAGTAATAAATTTTAACTCAATTTATGCTCCAAACATAACGTAAAGATATCAATGGAAAAAAAAACTAAGCAAATATTCCGCTATATTGATTCGAACGAAGGACCACGAGTAAAAATAGATGGGTCATGGGACAGTGCTCCAAAGTTATGGTAAAAATATTAATGAGAAAAACCATTAAGCTTCCACTTTGGCTACTTTGTAGTCTTTAGGACACATGGAGATAGCCTTGCTATCCCATGTTTGCGATAAAATAGTTGGTAGAGGCGACAAGGGTGATACTCGTAGTCCCTGGTTCGAGTCCAGGTTGCGAATTTTTTCCTTCCTGTTTTTTTCCATTACTATCAGTTAAGGCCCTTTTTCCTAATGATTAGACTCAAATACAGTAAGCGACAAGTACGTGTTTGAATTACATGACTTGAAAATATTTTGCATAAAACGGATTAAAATAAATGTACATATGCTTCATAGTATATGTACGATACTCTACGAAATGAAAATCACGGATTTAAAGGAATTGGTGCCACCAACGATTTGCAATAACTGCAAATACTAATCCAGTCGTTGGCTCTAAATTTAATGGCAATATAGTCATAAAGTGCAGCACAAGTTCAGAGTAAAATTAATCATAGGTTCACTTTAGATCGATACCAAAAAAAAAAAAGAACAACTCTACGCAAAAAATCGATTATAATATTTTTACAGAATACCATTCTTTGATATAAATATAGCACATTTCCATTGAAATTTTTAAATTTGGTCCATAATTTCAATTTAAGAAACTGCTTTGAAAAGCGAAAAACGGTGCTTTTGCACTCCCTTTCCGCTGTCCATTTGTTTTCCGGAACTGACATAGTTTGAGGCAAACAAGGCCAACGAAAAAGACAGGCCCGGACCCAGAAAGGTCACCTGACCATAGTAGGAAAGGCCGTGATGCGAAAAAAGTCACCTGACCAATAATCCAACCTTCATTGTTTTCAACAAATGAAAAAAATATTGATTGTTAAAATCCAAGATGGCAACAATGAAGATTAAATTGTTATTGGGACTACTATTACTCGGGTTACATTGTTATTCTATGCTTGACTCGAGGCCAACAAGAGATAGGCCAGGCAACACCTCCTAGAAAGAAGGTGTTGGGCCAGGGCACTCAAAAGTCACATGATCATCGGGGTCCGGGCAAAAATTCGTCCTTCATTGTCTCCATCTTGGATTTTAACAATCGGTATTTTTTCATTTGTTGGAAACAATGAAGGTTGGATTGTTGCCCGGACCCCGATGATCAGGTGACTTTTTAGTGTCCTGGCCCAACACCACCTCTACTCAAAGCCTGAGCGCGAAAATTTCATACATTGTTACATCATCATACCTAGTCATAATTTAGGGCTTATTATTGGTAGAAATGCGATTAAAGATGACTACGAGGCTAACGAGAAGTACATGCTCCGGCACTGAAAAGTCACATGACCAAGATAGGTCTATTAATAATCCAACCTTCATTGTTTCCAACAAAGAAAAAATCACTGATTGTTAAAATACAAGATGGAAACAATGAAAGTTACATTAAAAGACCTATCTTGGTCAGGTGACTTTTCAGTGCCGGAGCCTGTCTTTCTCGTTAGCCTCGGGTTGACTATAAAGCCAACTAGAAAGACAGGCCCTGACGCGGAAAGTCACCTGACCATAGAAGTCCGATTAACAATGTAACGTTCATTGTTTCCAACTTGGATTTTAACAATCTGTATATTTTCGTTTGTTGAAAACAATGAAAGTTGAATTGTTGTTCGGACTGCTATGGTCAGGTGACTTTTCCGCGTCAGGGCGTGACCACCGAGAGAGAAGGCCTCCGCAACGAAATTGAATATATTGTTGCATCACATAGATAGTGCATTGTTATTCGTATTTCTACCAATAATAAGCCCTGAATTTGCACTATGATGATGTAACAATGTATTCAGTTCATTGCGGAGGCCTTCTCTCTCGGTGGTCACGGTCAGGGCCTTGTATTTCTCGTTGGCCTCGAGATGACTACCTATGACGTTTTAACAATGTATGACGTTTCCGCGCTCAGGTTTTCTCTTTAGGTGGTGTTGCCTGGCCTGTCTCGCGTTGGCCTCGGCTTGACTCCAACTACGTCATGGCCACATCCAAGATGGATGCCTAACTATTTCAAAACGCGCTCATTATTTTCGTTTTTTCACACATTTAGAGTTCGAATTAAAATGTTTTAATATGCCACGATGTTATTAATGGGTTAGGCCTTCGATTTAAATAAAGTTGTATATAACCGTAGAGTTGTCCTTTAATACGACAGTAAATTCTTAAAGATCGCATTTCTCGAAATGAATTTTACAGTTACACACTTGAATCATCAAAATGTTAAATTTTCAAAATAAAAATAAACAGTCGAGGTGTATAGGTACAGAGTTCATGGCGTAGGCGAACATTTACGAACCGGTTTGAGCACCGAATATTGATCGAATCCTGTTTTGATGGAAGGCCACTGTCACTTCCAATGTCCATTCGAATTGCACCAATTGAAACTTCACAAACCCTAAAAGCTCAAAGTGGGCCTTCAATGCATTGTCAATATTTATTTACAGCACACTTCATAGAAAACAAGGGAAAGAGAGTGTGTACTTTAAAACACTTATAAATATTTCTTAAAGTATGAGAATTGGCAGTTGTCGAATGAAAGCTTTCTAAAAATAGTTTCCTTACCTTACAGAGGTTGGACAAAATAACTCGTACACTAACAAAATATAAAATTCCGTTTATTAATAAGGGCTATGTAGGATCCCTCCCCTCTGTGAACCTAATACAGCTGAGATACCTTGAGGAATAGACAAATACAAATGACGAACAACAACATTAATGCATATTTTGTTCTTACGCTTCAACCATTATGATTGCTAATGTCTTGACCGAAGCAGGCGGTGGGAATCTTCTAATTGCGTTCTCTAGATTGGACGACTGAGGTGGTCATGGTTTACTTCACTACCATGCTCCTCGAACCAAGATTGGACGCGATGAGCATTGTCGCCATATCCCATGTTTCTACTCCTCTTTATTAAATTGCTTCTTCTAAGATTAAGATCCTCTAAATTTCTTAGGATATCTATGCAAGACTTACTTTTAGCAAAATTTAACCACTCGAAACAATTTTAAAATAAAATGGGTCACTACGCCCAAGGTTACTGAAATAATACAAAGTGAGTTTGTTGACTTCCATTCTTCCTAAAAATTCCCTCAATGTCAGTATCTCTTCCTGCATCTAAAGCGTCCGAATGAGACACTTTCCGACAAGTGTCCATGCACAACCTCCGGGTGATTTGACAACATTTCCTTTTCCGTTCCTCTCCACCGCAATTCATCCATGTAAGAGTGGAGGAGAGCAATAAAGCCCAGGCTACAAAAGAAAACACATGTCTAGGAAAGGTCTAAAAAGGGAAAAAGGAGTAGTTTCCAATTCGCTGCCGTTGAATATGGCTCAAGCGAGGATCGATATTCGTCTCAGAAACCTTGAACTCCCATTCACCGAGATACTCGATTCTTGATATCGCTGGTCTGGAAGAACAAGTTTCATTTCAACCTCGACACAATTTTTTTTCTTCCACGATTTTACTATCGCCCCCCTGGTAGCACAATCTTGAATGCAACGTTCAAAAAAAGCTGAATGGATGGTTTGCCTTCAACATGTAATCAACTTTATTGAAAGAAATAAATTCGATTTTAAATCCTGCATTTGTATGAAACGCAATCTACGCGATATGATATCATCTAAGATCATTACAACGCCAATTCAAAATATTAGAATAATGTAAAAGATGTCCCGATTCATTTGCAAGTTTCCAAGTATAAGGGAATATCGTACGAATCTACGCGATTTACACATTATATACGCTAGCTAATAGGCTTGCCAACTTTCGGACTGCCAATTCCGGGAGACTATGGGAGACCCCATGTTAATTCAGCGCTTGTTCCAGTCTGATTCCGGGAGACTCCCGGGCAATCCGGGAGGGTTGACAAGCCTACTAGCTAATGAATGAGAAACTTGTGTGAAAGATATGTAAATTTGTCTTAACCATGCAAAATAATTTCAGATCATGCGATTCAAGTGTGTATTTATTTAAGAGCTAGCTTTTACGTTTCGCTTAAGTACTTTCACGGTAAACCAAACTTGGTTAGTTTTAATTTGCTTTTAGCGCAATCTGTTGTTTGTTTTCTGAACTAAAGTATACCTTGACCGCAAGTCAGCTTCTATACAACTACCAGCATAAGAGGGTTTAGCCTAGAACTCTGCTTCTAGATAGCGTATCACGATAAATCATACACCATTTTTTAGTTACACCTAAAAAATGCAACTGTGATAGCCATGCTAATTTTCGTGTAGTATTTTTTACCTGATGACGTAACATGAAAACGTACAACATACAAAAATTCTAAAGACGATTATTTTGGCTTCTATTAGCATAAGATTTTCTTAAATATTTTCTCTGTACAGACAACGGGGTCAGTTACAGTTTTATTATAGGTAAAAACGAGTTGGGCGAATCAAATCACAGAACTTGATGAGCATGAGAAAAAGGGCCTAACTCAATTCGAAAAAAAGAATCATTGATGATGCTCGTCAAGCTGCAACCACCATTTAAACAACGAAGCAGTTGACTGCATTCTCGAAAGGTTTATATCAATAAAATGATCCACAAAAACTGTATAAAAAGAGAAAACTGTAGCTCAAAGATGATCATCAACAATGCAACAATTAATTTTAACCAAGGATGTTCCCGACACATTTCTGGCAGAACCATGCGCCAAGAAAACCTAATTCGACAACCTACACAGGAAAGTTCGTCTACAATAGTGTTTGGAATACAGGAAGGCTGGAAGATCATATGAATCACGACACGGTTTAATAAATTAATGTTCCAAATAAGGTAAAGATATTAACGGAAAAAACGGAAGGAAAAAGTCCGCGATCTGTATTCGAACCAGAGGCCACGAGAATCACGCTCGTCGACACGAGGAGGCCCAATGATAGGGCAGGCACCCGGCTCGCAGATAGGGAATTCTTTCTAGATTCTAAACCATCAGAAATTGGAAAAGGCAACCAGCGGGATTTTTGCCTTCTGTTGCCTTCTATGAGTGTTTGTTTTGTACCGACGGTAGGCAGAGGTTTGAGGCAGTGTGGGCCAGATCTAGCATAATTATGCTAAACTGGCATAAATTGTAAGCCTTTAGCATCGTGGATAGCATAACTGTTCATTAGCATATTTTAGCATAGTTTTATCATTTTTAGGGGAAAATCATCCAGAATCTGCTAGTAACACTTATGTGAATTCCTTCTTGAGCAGAAGAACAACAGCACTTTATAAACTTTTGAATCGCCTTACAAGAAGGAAGAAGACACAATTCCACACATTTTTTTTAATTAAAATATTTTTTGTGAAATTGTCTTCTCCTTATTGTCTGGTTAAACCTTGTCCACAGTTTCTGGTACAGTATCCGAAATTAATATAAATGTACTATGAATCTTCTCATTGGCCCAGGAACATTTTCAGTCAGGACAAATGTGTTAAATTCGATTAGTAATTATAAGAGAAGGAGTGCTATAATAATCAATAATTAAGTTTAATAATTAAATTTAATAAATCTCCTTTTTAATTGTGAATGTCGTAAATAAAGTAATTATAAATACAATTAATTAATAAATTAATAAAAATCAAAGCATCAATGTACAATCTTCCGCAACATCAAGAATATCATCCACCAAAACCAGGTTCATCCAGTACTTTAACTTCAACCGTCAATTATATCTTCAAGCCAGCTTTTCAAGCAGAGTTTCATCCAGTCCTTCAAGTTCAACAATCAAATCTCTTCAAACCCAATTCTAAGTCAGTTCCCATATAAACTTCATCAGGACATATAATTGGTGATTTTTATTAATTTATTTACGACATTAGCAATTAAAAAGGAGATTTATTAAATTTAATTCGATTAGTATCTTTTACTTTCTTCTGAAGCTTAAGTACTAAAGGAGTAAGTAATTTTCAGAAATTTAATGCTTGCCAAAATTCTATCAGAAGTTCAGGAACGTAAGGGAGCATAAAAGCAACTTAAATAAAAAATTATTCTTAAAACGAAACTTAAAAACTGCATTCTCGATTTGAATTATCTAATGCAGATTTTGTTCTGATGTAAGAAAAATAATAAAGAAAAAAATAATAAATTTATAACTTTAGCATAATTTTGGCATTCTTACTACGTCAATTTAGCAAAATCTAGCATATTTTTAACGAGTGTCTGGAATTGTTTTGATTTTTTTTTCTGGTCACACTTGTTTGGAGGCAGCCCAATGAAACAATGGTGGTATCAAGGTTGCTGGACTACCTGAACGTTGTGCCTATCAATGCTGCATTTTTATCCTGCATGTGATGCTACTTCATGGACGACAATGCTACTGTTCATCGCGCACGGTGGTTCAGCAGTGCTTTAACGAACAGAAATATGACTTCCGCCATTTATCCTGGCCGACAAGAATCTGCTCAGAGAACTACGGGAATGACGGATGAACGCCATTGACTTGCAAGTGTCTCAACACCTTAAAGACTATGCCGAGCCGCATACATGCTGTTTTTATATCGGGTCCAATTTCGGGGGGGGGGGGGGATTTCTATAAAGTTCCTTTCTACCAAAATAAAAAGACTTCCGTTTAAATTATGAGCGCTCAATGCTAACGACATTACCACTCCTGTGAACGAAAATCACAACTTCATTATCCCGTTTGAACAATGCCTCGAGTTTAATGGTGTGCAACGAACTTTTAACAAAAATTTTTCCTCACAAAAAATTAATGTCGTAGCAGACGATAAGGAAAATTGGAAATGGTTAGGTGATGGGGAAAAAAATTAAAATTAGACACGATGAATTACCGAGGGAATTAGAAAGAAGTTAGTTTTTTTTCCCCCTTAAAAAAGGCTTATTTTTCCACTTTTGTCGCCAGAAGGGAGGCAACAGAGAAGCGGGCTCTAAAGTAATAAATGGGAGAGAAAAAATCAAAGCATCCTCCAGATACTTGCAGCAATTAAATGAAAGAGACACCGTTATATTTTATTTGATTATTTTTTAAATAGAAAAGCGGGGTTGCATACTCTTCTTAAACGACGCCGTCGTCGTCATCGTCGTGGATGGTGGTAGCTAGGGGCGCCAGATTTATGGAATCAGTTACCGCGAGATGAATTAATGACACAACGGGAAATCTCAGAAGCGAGATTCATTTGTATTTATTAATTTATGTCGTCCATTACATTTTGCGAATGTTCCCCGTATCCATCAATGAGGAAAAGGTAAAGGAACAAAAAAAACGAGGGTCGCTTAGGCGGGGCCCTCCAAATCAGCCAGTCGTCTCATCCGTCAACTTGAAACGGCTGCACCTGCTCCAGGTCTCATTTTCAAAGTAACGTATAAAAAAAAGAGGGAGAGACAAGAGAGAGAGAGAGAGCATAATTGCAACTTTTCAAATGAAGAACAAAACTAGCTTCTCCACGATACTTCTTTAGCCTCTGGGCTGACCGTAAATTAAAAGTCAACAGACCAAAAATAAAAGTTCACTCAAGTTGAGGTGATATTAATAATCTCCTTAATGACATTTAAGTTCTTTTCCTATATTATTTAAAATATTATTACTATTACTGATGCAAAAAAGAAAAATTTTGAAACTGCGCAACGGCCCATCACCAACGACATTTGTAAAGGGAAAGTGGCTGACGAAGGCATGCAAACGTTTTCCATTAATCACGAAAATAGGAAGAAAACACGAAATAACTCGTAAAACGATTTCCAAATATGCTGCTTTTCAATTTCGTTTAATTTTACAGTAATATGTCGAAATTAGCTAATATTAACAATAGGCCTATCATTAATTAGCTATTTTTAACAATAAGCCTAACAGCAACTACTTAATGGCTAAAATAGGCTTAACATCAGTTGATTATTGATGGCAATATGCTTAAGACCAATTAACTGGTCATACCAATAGGCCTAACCTCAATTAACAATATGCCTGTCTATTAGAGATTGTTAAAAATAGGTCTAACAATAATCAGCTAATTTTAATAATAAGCCTAATAACAATTAGATAATGATAATAGGGTTAATATCAACTGGCTATTGATAACAATGAGCCTAATAGAAATTATCTGTTTATAATAATATGCCTAACATCAATTAACTATTAAAAATAGGCGTAATAGTAATTAGCTATTACCAACAGACCTAAGAGCAATAAGCTAATTCAACAATAAGGTTAACATCAATTGGCCATTGATAACAAGAGATCTAACAGTAATTAGCTGCTAATATAATTAGTAATTCATTTTTAATTTTATTTATTTACGAGTATTTCTCCCGTGAAAAAATCACGGGGCACAAAGAAAATTTATTACGAGCGGCACTCACGTACAGTGGTAATATACTAATGCCATGATGGGCTCCCAAATTAAAGCCATCTCTCGGTGCTCAAAATAACTTCACGCTAATTTCTAGAGGTTACCGTAGAGGAGAAATAAGATAGAGCGCGCAAAGTCCTCATTTTCTCCTTATGCCACTTCTCGCAACAACAGTTCCTCTAATAGAAAATTTATATTCCTGAAAATGCTAAACTACAACGTCTTTGTATTGTAAAAAGCGCCGTTTCGCTCTCATCCCTCCCCAAATTGCAGGTGGTTATTTCGCCTCGATGCCGGCATCTGAAATCGCTCACTTCGCAAGCGAATGCTCTCTCAATCTTGTTTTTCCTCTATGATGGTTACGGACATTCGTAATTATTATTGTTAGGATTTCCTGGAAGTATTGTCGGCCAACCTGAATGAATTGTTAAAACGAAAGCTTAGTATCGGTTGCGTAGCCTACAATGCTTAAATGATAAACAAAAATGAACTCGACTGATACGTCTATTGATATCTTTAACGTTAATGCATGTGCTTGAAGGGGGCATATTCTGGGACTAGCATTTCTAAATTCGAAAAGAACATCATAATCGTTTGTTTCTCTTGATTCACGATCGAATGATATATTACACGCTTTACATCTTTCTATCTAAATAAAGAAGGATGTTTGTTTGTTTGTTTGTGGGTTTGTTTGTTTGTTTTTTATACAAATCTACAGTTTTATTCCGATCTTGATAAAATTTCGCATACATGACCTTCAAAGCATGAAGAAGGTCACTATCTACCTTAGATTTCGAAAAAATAATAATTATTGATAAAAAATCGATATTTATGGTTATGGCAGGACATATTAATGAGAAATATCTCATGACCAACAATGCAAGACAAAGTTTTTGCAACAATAAGTACAACAATGGTATCAACACGCAATTCACAAACACTGCACGGACCAACAACATATATCTCATGACCAACAATGCAAATAAAAGTTTGTGCAACAATAAGTTGGTTTGGTTTGGTTTGGTTTGTTTGGTATTAACGTCCTTTTCAACTGCCATGGTCATTTCAGGACGGCGTTATAGGGGCCGCAAATTTTGCCTCGCAAGGGTTCTTTAACGTGCAGCCGGCAAACGACTACACGGGACCAACGGCTTTACTTCCCTTCCGAAGGAAGTGCGTGATCTCAGGATTTACCCCTGAAAAATCCTCGTCGTCCTCGGCCGGGATCGAACCCGCGTACTCGGGCATCAGAATGCAACAATAGGCATCAACAATGGTGTCAACACGCAATGCACCAACACCATGCAAGGATTAACAATTTATGTCTCATGACCAACAATGCAAGGCAAAGTTTGTGCAATATAGAATTCAATGCATAGAATTCCTGTTATTCAGGCTTTTCTTAGAAAAGAGAATTCTTAGTACTTAACAATTTCTTGAAAATCTTTAAAAGTGATCAGTAACTGGAGATAATGAGTTAGCAGACTATTGAGAAAGAGGGAAAGACGATAGAGGAAGCACTCCTTTAGCTCCGTGCTGTATTGAGCAAATGGTAAGCAAGTAAATAGAAGAATCGGCGACCGCTAGACTACACAAAGTGATGAATGGCCAATTTTTGCTTCAAGACATCGAAAGAAGAAAGGAAATTGCAACAACATCAAGTGTAATTATCCCGGGCAACGCCGGGTCCTCTGCTAGTTGTAAATAAAAAATTTTAATGGGAGAAGAGTTGGGTCTCAATAATCGCGAGAGCGTTAGACCGATTTCTATGACATTTTATTCAGGTGAGCCCAGGAAGGGTCTCTATCGAATAGCGAAAAAAGAATTTGAAAACGTTAAAGCATTCTTGAGAAATCGTAGACATACAGACAGAGAGACGAACGGACAGGCACACAAACACAGGGAATCCCATTATATGCTGAAAAGCAACCTAAAGCATTATAGAAGGTGGCGTTCTTGAAAACATTCATGCTTTATTTGAAGCTCCATGCACACAAACACACCAATGAATTAGAAATATGTTTTTAATTTTTTATCGCACCACCTTTGACCAAGTTTGAGGGTTGAAATAGAGTGACTACTGAGACCTCAAACTCAATGCAGAGGTCGGTGAGTACTGCGGAGGACTGTCATGCATACAGCGAGACAGTCGGGAGAACTCCCGACGAAAGCCACATGTCTGAAAGTATTATGTGTTTAACGCCCAACTGCCGTATTTAATGGCGGTAGTGTTAAGATGTGCGACCGTACATGGTCCTTTGGTTCACGTGAAGAAATTCCGAAGTTACCCGGGCACTGTAACCAATTCTACTCGGCTACATTATGACAAGAGTTTGGCATAGGTCCATTTTGTTTATCAACATGAAGATGCTCTCATTTATAAATCAAGGTCTTTAACTGGTTAGTTCGATGAAATTGGTATGAAAAACTTGAATGGGCTTCTTAGAGAACTCAACTCAACAGAACATTTGTGAACGTCAACTTCGTGCTCGTCCACTTCGCCGAACATGATTGAGGTGGTACTGCTCTAAGTAAAGAGGGCACAAAACTGCAGTTGTAACCTTCCAGAAACTTATGGAGGAAAAAAATTGAGTTGTTGGAAAGTCATGATGTAATTTTTCTGTTTTTTCCAAGGTCATTTGTTTCTATAAAAGACAAAAATCAGTTAATGCCCGATTTGTTCAGTAACCTTTTTGCAGTCTTTCAGTGCTCGTAATGCTCGTTCACAGAAGGACCGGTCTTAATCGGCGATAAACTGAATAAGCTGCTGATTTCCAGCTTCATCTGAATTGAACGTTTATGCCACGAAAGAAGCTTTGAAGAGAGCGAAACAAGTGGAAGTCGGATGTGTCAAGGTCAGACAAATAGAGTGGGCGTGCCAACACATCCCATCCAAGATCCATTAATTTTTAACGGGTGATCAAATGGTGTGTGGTCTCGCATTGTAGTGATGGAACATAACTCCTTTTGGATTAACGAGCTCTGGAAGTTTCTGGATGTTGGATTCGTTCAAACTGTCCAATTGATGACAGTACAGGACATACCTTTAAAATCCCACCACAGTGAGAGCATAACCTTCCTCTGATGAATGTCTGCATTCCACGTCGTTTGAGGCAATCATCACGTCAAGTTTGCGCACCATTTGCGCACTACATTCTACATCACCAGGTTATCAGTCGCTTCAAAAGAGGATAGTTGCCTTCGTGTTTAATGACCATATCGCAGATGTTTATACGCGCCGTCAAATGAACATCTCTAGAGTTCACTAGAAACCCAAATAACGCGCTGTTTACGTATTCCAGCTTCATCAGGTGGTCAACGCTTGAATGATGGATGTTCAATGTTTCTGCAATCTCTCGAGTCGTGTAATTTGGGTTTGACGCGATCAATGCATTTATTTTGTCACTGCAACCCACTAGTAAACCAATAGAGGCTGTAATAGAAGCAAAAGGTGATCCGACCCCCTAGTAGACTTATAGAATTCTGTTTACATATTTTGTCTGTTAGGCGTCTCGATTTTCTGCCAAGTAGAATATGGTTATGGAATAAAGTAAGATTACGGAAAAAGTATTTTCAGTAAAATGGCATAGAAAATAGTCGACACTGTACTATTCAGAAAGTGAAGCGCATTAAGCTTTCTTTGCAGACAAATACGAGGGTCACTTACAAAGTCAAAGCAACTATAATTTGCAGGCATAAGCGTTGTTATACAATGTCTGTTACATGGATTATTCAGGAAATACCGTAGACAAAGAAGAAGAGTAAAAATCAATGAAAATTATCTACCATAATAATGTTGAGCACAACTGTTAGTAACCTAAGCAATACTTGTTTCTATTGCCAACTCTTGTAGAGACCATTGTCTCTCGTTCTCTAAGCAGTGTGCGATCACGGCACGAACAACATCGGTACGAACAGTCGTAGGGCTTCTTGTACGAGGCATGTTGGCACCAGTGGCGGAAGATGGAGGGGGCTTGGGGGGCTAAGAGCCTCAGCCTGTCTAGAGTGTTGTCCTTGCTAAATCGACTTGACCAATAGCCCCCCCCCCTCCCCCAGTCATTATCGC